>PVHP010044255.1:0-14148 GCA_004024765.1 Zapus hudsonius
CGACATTCTCTGCAGTGTTCCATTTGGATCCTCCACGATATGACTGTGGTGGCTCACTCTCTTGCCAGAATCTCAGCTATTGGCCTACGGTTGGTTGGTAGGGTTAGATGGGCCCCAGCTCGGGAGAGAAGTTTTTCAAAATTAAATGCTTTACCCTTTGAAGAAATCACTGATCTCCACTTAATATAATTTTACAATCTTCCCATATTGAAAGCAGCCTAAATGTCTATGGTTGGTGGAATATTTTTGAAAGATGCCTACAATTTAAGAGAGAATCCATATCAGAGATTGTCCCCTTGAGATCTAAAAATGTTTTACTTGTGTTTCAGTAAAGAAGGATATCGACCAAAAACGTTTTATTTTATTTTAGTGAAATGGGATAGTAAGGTAATGGGATAGTAAGAGAGGGAGAGAGGACAGAGAAAGGAGAAAATGGGTACACCAGAGCTTCTAGCCACTGTAAAGGAACTGCAGATACATGTGCCTCTTTATGCATTTGGCTTTCCCGTGGGTACTGGGGAATCGAACCTGGGTCATTGGGCTTTGTAGGCAAACATCCTTAATTGCTGAGCCATCTCTCCAGCCCCTCACTTTGGATTTATAAAAATATTCTCTAAAGAAACTGTAAGTTTCTTTATGGTGAAGAAAAATCTCCTGGAACTTGAGAGGCAGAGGTGGTAGGAGCACTGTGAGTTCAAGGTGAAACCCTATTTCGAACCCCCCTCCCCTCACCCCCCAAAAGAAAACCCCAAGGAGCACATGATAGTGTCTCTGTCTTTAGAGAGCCAAACTACAGCTCAGAGTCCTAAGTCACGCGCCCAAAGCCACATAACTCATAAGAGGCAGAATAGGTCTTCAACCCAGTCTCAACCAAATGGTCCACACATGTCTATATCCATCCATGTAGACAAGAGATGGAGGGAGATTATGAATAATCAAATGATACCCATGGACATACTCCTTAGCCTAAGAACTAGAGCTTATGCCAATAATACACAAGCTGCCCTGCAGCGATTCTCACCTTTCTTTCTACCCAGCCATCTCCTGCCAGAGCAAAACCACTGTTTTGGATTTTGTGCTATTACTTTTAAGTTTTTTTTTTTTTTTTTTTTTTTTTTTTAGTAGCAAGCTCAGAGAATGAGAGTGGGCGCACCAGGGCCTCTAGCTGCTGTGAACAAACTCCAGATGCATTTGTCACTTTGTGCATCTGGCTTTACATGGGTACTGGAGTATTGAACCCAGGCCATCAGGCACTGCAAACAGTGCTTTAACTGCTGAGCCAAATCCCTAGCCCTTAATTTGCTTTTTGGGGAAAAAAAAAAAAACAGCTCAAATACCTATAATTTGTCCATTTCACATATACAATTTAATGAGTTTTTATATACTCCAGAGTGAACTTATTTAATTTTAGAACATTTTCACTTTATCTATTAGTAAAGCACCTCTCTACTCACTCCCTTTGTCTCAGTTCCAAGCAAACACTAATCACCTTTCTGCTTTACAGATATAACTGTTCGGGACTTTTCATGGAAGCAGACCCGCATGTAGTATTTGTGACTGACTGCTTTCTTTAAAGACATGTTTTCACGGCTTGTTCACGTTGCAGCATGCTTCAGTGCCTCATCCCCTTTTATGGCTGAATGCTGTTCCATTATGCGGATATAACATTTTGTTTATCCATTTGTCAGTTGTTGGACATTGACATTGCTTGTACTTTTTGGTTCTTTTCCATAGTACTCCCCCCACCCACCCACTTCAGGAAGGGTCTCACTCTAGCCCAAGCTGACCTTGCGTACTCACTCTGTAGTCCCAGGCTGGCATCGAACTCACGACACTCCTACCTCTGCCTCTCCAGTGCTGGCATTAAAGGCATGCCTAATCCTTAATACTCTTTGAATAGTACTCCTCAGCTTTATGAACATTCAGATACAGATTTATATGGTCATAAGTTTTCTTTTTTTTTTTTAAATATATCTTATTTATTCATTTTCAAGCAGAGAGAGAGAGAGAGAGAGAGAGAAAACACCAGGGCCACCACCCTGTGGGTCTGGCCCATGTGGGACCTGGGGAATTGAACCGGGGGCCTTAGGCACTGGAGGCAAGTGCCTTAAACGCTGAGCCATCTCTCCAGCCCTTTTTTTGTTTTTTTGAGGTAGGGTCTCGCTCCAGTCCAGGCTGACCTGGAATTCACTATGTAGTCTCAGGGTGGCCGTGAACTCATGGTGATCCTCCTACCTCTGCCTCCCGAGTGCTGGGATTAAAGGCGTGCGCCACCACTCCCGGCTGGTCATAAATTTTCGTTTTTCTTGAGCATGTACTTAGAGTAGAACTTCTTGTCTGAGGAACTGCAGCACCATTTTACATTCTTGCCAGTAGTGATTTTACTTCTCCACTTTATTTCCTTAATGAAAGTCCATCACTGAACCTGGAGCTGCAGGGCTGAGCCCCCAGTAGTTCTCCAGTCGCGCTCCTCCACAGGACTGGGGTAACAGGCGTGTGTGGCCATGCCCAGCCCAGCTTTTTACATGGGAATTGAGCTCAGATGGACTCAGCCCTCATTCTTTTGCTGGCAATGGCAAGCTTAGCATTCTGAACCATTTTCACAGTCCCTATTCTTTCTTTTTTTAAAAATTATAGCCATAATGTATGTTAAGTGCTACTTCATTGTGACTTTTTAGAATAATTTTATTTTAATTATTTATTTGTAAGGAGAGAGAGAAAGAAAGAGTGAAAGAGAGAGTAAGTGTGGATGTGCCAGGGCCTCTTGCCACTGCAAACAAACTCCAGATGAATGTGCCACTTTGTGCATCTGGCTTACTTAGGTACTGGGAAATTGAAGCCGGGTTGTCAGGCCCTACAAGCAAGGGCCTTTCCTCCAGGCACTTCATTGTGATTTTAATTTGCCTTTCTTTGATATGTATACATAAAAATGCTGAACATGTTTCCATGTGCTTATTGGCAATTTATGTATCTTCCATTCAGAGTCTTTCTTGGTTTGAAGTTGAGTTTATTATTTAATTATACGAGTCACATATATTTCAGAGACCAGTCCTTACCAAATGTATGATTTGCAAATATATCCTCTCATGGCTGTGGTACATCTTCGTATTCTTTTTTTAAAAAAAATTATTTATTTATTTATCTGCAAGCAGAGAGAGATAGAGAGGAGACAGACAGAACACACCAGGGCTTCCAGCTACTGCAAATAAACTCCAGATGCATGTGACACTGCATCTTGCTTTATGGGGGCACTAGGGAATCGAACCTGGGTCATTAGGGTTTTCAGGCAAGTGCCCTAACCACTGAGCAATCTCTCCAGCCTACATCTTCATATTCTTTTTTATATTCTTTTAATGCTTCATTTCAAATAATTTTACTGAGATGTATATATATTGCTTTCCTCTTAAGTACTGAGTTCATGTGTTTGTGTACAGTTGTGCAACATTACCATCATCCAGTTTTAGGAGAGTTCTATCATTGCCTCCCCCAAGTATCCTAATTTGTATTTGTTTAACTTAACTTATTCTGGGGTTTTATGTAAATTATAAAGATTAAGTGGACTTTGAGTGATTTAGCAAAATGTGTAAATAGCAAATGCAGAACTTTAATAATTTTTTATTTCTAATTAACAAATGTAATAAAGAAGTGAGATGAGTTTGCGTTATTCTTGTCAACATTTTAATGAATCTTTTGGGAAAGAGATGAATCAGGGTTTATGTAGAATCTATATACTAGGAGCATAGTTACCTCATTTATGCAAGCTCCTCAAGCTGGAGGTGCTGAACTAGAATAAATATAAAAAAGCTTGAAGCCAGGCGTGATGGCTCATGACTGTAATTCCCAACACATCCCAGGCTGAGTTCTAGGGATCATGAGTTTGAGGCTAGCTTGGGCTATATAGTGAGACCCTATCTCAAAACAATAAATGAATGACAATGCTTCTGTGAGGCATACCTTTAAGTTTTGTCTCTAGCTATCCACAATAGCATCAAAGATATTTGACACTCTGCTTTACCACTCGGTTTACCAAACTATTTTTTTGTTTTGTTAAATTAAACGAGCTCTTTTTCCATGGCATCTCCTAGGAGATCAGCTGTATCAAAATGAAGCTTAGTATCATCTTCCCAGCCACTGATTGTTGGAAGCTTATTGAAGAGGGCCATGACACAAGCTTAATACTTTGTATGATGAGCATGTGGCCACAGCAGTGGCTGCTGGCACTCTGGGTGAAGAATGGAAGGGTCAGGTAATCTGAATTAGTGATGGGAGTGGCAGAAGGTTTTCTCTTGAACCAGGGCATCTTGATGCATAGCTAACTGCAGCTGCTATTGAGTAGGGGGCTTTCCTGGCCTAGATCCAGGAGGACTGAGGAGCACAAGTGTTTGGTGTTGCCTCGTGGCTTCCAGTCTGAGTGTCTCAGCTTGGGTATTATTAAAGGAGAGAAGGCTATGCCTGGACCGACAGAACTACTGTGCCTCATCACTGGGTGGGCTTCAAAAGAGCTGTGGAATCTCTAAAGAAGATGATGTCCACCATTCTGTTGTCAGAAAGCCCTTGAGGAAGGTAAGAAACCCAAGACCAAGCACCCAAGATTCACTGTCTCATTACTTTATGTGTCCTGCAACACAATGTTGGCATATGCTCTGAAGAAGCAGCATGCCAGGAAAAATCAAGAAGAGGCCGCAGAATATGCTAAACTTTTGGCCGACAATGAGAAAGTCAAGGAAAAGCAGTAGGAACAGATTGCTAACACACGTGGGCAGACCTTGCTAAGAGCATCTCCTTCCTGAGTCCAGGCAAAAATAAGAATCTTTAAGAGTAACAAATGATCAGACCATAAAAAATATGTTTGTGGGAGACTGAAGCAGGAGGATGACTATGAGTGTGAGGCCAGTCTGGGCTACAGAGTAAGACCCTGTCTTAAAACCAAAAACAAGCCGGACATGGTAGTGCAAGCCTTTAACCCTAGCACTCCAGAGGCAGAGGTAGGAGGATCACTATGAGTTCAAGGCCAGCCTGGGACTACAGAGTGAGCTCCAGTGCCAGTTGTGTTGGTGCACCCAGCCCATAGGATATTGCAATGAGTTCCAGGTCAGTCTGGACTAGAGGGAGACCCTTCCTTGGAAACAAAACAAACTTGAATATGAGTTTTGGGGGACTTTCATTTTAGGTAAATTGAGAGGTAATAGCCCCGTGGATTTTAATATACTAGTTACACTTAGACTGCAGGAACCTAGGATATAAGAGCTATTGCTAGGACTTCACTGAGAGATTCAAGTTGTTGAAAGTTAGAAGTTGAAATACTAGGTTTTCCAGTTTCAGTGTTTTTCTGGTCTGTAATTCCATAATCTTATAGTTAGAAGCAAATTTTAAAAGTACATTAAAAAACTGTTTTGCAGGGCGAGGATGTAGGTCAGTTGGTAGAGTACATTTAATCCCCAGTCTCGCATACAACTGTGGTTGTGGCACATCCCTGTAAGTGGATCTGACTCCAAGGTCATCCTCAGCTACGTGGCGAGTTTGAGGCCAGCCTGGGATACATAGTGCCTCAATCAATCAATAAAACATTTTAAAAAAATGTAGTAGAAGCCTGGGAATGAGCTCAGTTGGTAGAATGCTTGTTTAGCATGCATGAAACCCAGGTTCAATCCCCAGCACTCTATAAAGTGGGCACATGCCTGTAATCCCAACAGTTGGGAGGTAGTGGCAGGAGGATCAGGACTTCAAGTGCATCCTCGGCTACTTAGTGACTTTGAGGCCAACCTCAAAGGCTTTCTAACTGAGACTGTATTCTTGGTCTATAACAAAATTCCAGAAGTAAAGTAACAGGTTCCCTTTTTAGTAGACAACTTCTGTCTGTTGCTGGAACACATCAGTTGTATGTATCTTCATCTTCCATTTTCAACTGTGAAGGTGTGTCTGTTTCATTGATTGGCTGCCCATCAAATGGGCATCTGATCTGCCTCATTGACAAACATGGGCTTTCATTAGTTTACTAAATGGTGTATGCCTCTTAATCCTGCTCCCCAACCTTCAAATTAATATGACCACTGTCCTCAGTCGTGACTCCTTCCTTGGCTTTTTTGGTGGCCCAAGTCAGCCCTGAAGGAACACAAGCAGCACCTGGAGCAGAAGGAGGCACTGCAGTGCTGGACCATGGAAAGGGTACATTCCCCTCTACCATGCTGCTTGTGCCTAGACACCTTTGTTTTTTTTTTTAAAGACAAGTTCTTGCTGTGTAGTCCAGCCTGGCCCCGAACTTTAGTTACCCCCCACCCCAAGCCATCTACACATAAACTGTTTGGCCCATCATCACAAATTTTCTCATTTCTCAAAGTTTAGGTTTTTTTAAAAAAATCATTTCATTGAGCTGCCCTCAGTTCTTTGCTTCCTCTTGCTATCCAGCACAAGCTGACTTTGAACTCTGTGTAGCCCAGGCTGGCTGTGAACTCAATCTTCCTACCTCAGCCCCTTAAGTGTTAGTGTTACAGATATGCCACTCTGCCTGGCTTTATTGGACTTTCGGTCTCCTACAAAGTATTTACTTCCTAAAAAGTATTTGTGGCATGGTGGCACACACCTTTAGTCCCAATACTTGGGAGGCAGAGGTAGGAGGATTGCCGTGAGTTCAAGGCCATCCTAAGACTACATAGTGAATTCCAGATCAGCCTGGACTAGAGCTGACCCTACCTCAAAAAACCAAAAATAAATAAATAAATAAAGCTTCTCGGCCATGTTTCTCTTGTTTGAAAAAGTATCTCTTAAAGCCTTTGCCCCATTTGGTTGGTTTGTCTCCTAATGTTAGTGTAGTTTTATTTTGTTTTTCTTTTTAGGGGTGCTGGGGATTCAGACGCTAGGCAAGCTCTCTACTACCTAGCTACAGTTCTAGCCTAATATTGGTTTTTTTATTTTATTTTAGTATTATTATTATTATTTTGGTTTTGCTTTGTTTTTCGAGGTAGGGTCTCACTCTATTCCAGGCTTACCTGGAATTCACTCTGTAGTCTCAGGGTGGCCTTGAACTCACGGCAATCCTCCTATCTCTGCCTCCCAAGTATTGGGACTAAAGGTGTGTGCCACCAGTGCTGGGATTAAAGGCGCGCACCACCACGCCCCGCTTAATATTGGGTTTTGAGTATTCTTTAAGATATGCAATGAGTAAATATTTTCATCTACTCTGCAGGTTTTTTGTTCATTTATTTTTAGTTCTCTCAACAGTGTCTTTTGAAGTGCAGACAGTTTCATCTTGGAGAAGTGCAGCTGATAGTGTTCTTTCTAGATCATGTTGTGTTATCTAGACATTTGGCTGACCTAGAACCTGGATATTTTTTTCTGTTTTCAACTAAAAGTTGAACAGTTTAGTGCTTTATGTTGCAGTCTGTATTTCATGTTTTGAGTTAATTTGGCATTAGGTGTGATGTTTAGGTAGAGCTGCTTCTTTTATAACCTAACTTTATTAAAATGCCAATTTTTCATCGTGCTTTTTCTATTTTGTACTATTGCTCCAAAGATAAAGTTCCAATTCACTATATGTCCTTGTAGCATATGATAATCTTTGAATGTAGCCATTTTACTGTGTGTGAAGTGGTATCTCATTTTAGTTTTAATTTGCATTTCCATGGTGACTAATGATGTTTGGCTCATTTTCATGTGTTTATTGGCTGTTGGTATACTATGTATTTTTTGTTTGTTTATTTGTGCCAGTTTTTTTATTTAGTACTCTGTGGTTGTTTAACACACATATAAATGGTTTTTAAAGGGGTGGCAAAAGAGTTCTTGCAGATTCCCAAGAAAATGTCAGAAAAAAACAGAGTATGGCCAGCATTATCCATTTGCTTTTTCAGGTTTCTGGGTGAATAGCACTTTCTTTTGAAATTATTATTTGCAAGGGAAGAGAAAGAGAAGGAGAATATTGTGGATATGCCAGAACAAACTCTAGGCGCATGCACCATTTTGGAATAGCACTTTCCTATGTATCTGATACCAAGCATTCATACTGAGAACAGTGAGGCTTCAGTTGGAAGACACCCTAACATCCTAAAAGTAGCATGCCCTGACCACCCTTTAATAGCTAGCTTGTCTGTATAGACAGGATGATTTATCTCTAATGGAGACCACAGGATGGCTAGATGCTTGTGGAAAATCTTAGAATTGCTTTCCTTATTTACTGGGGAAAAGCAGATAGGAATTGGCCTTTAGGGACAGTTTTTCTTAGAAAATTACAGCACTAGTATAAGTCAAGCCTTAACGCTTGAAATCAATTCATGTTAGCAAATAAAATTGGTGTATCAAATTTTTGTCCAACTTAAAAATTTTTTTTTATCCTTCCTATATACCAGTAACAAGCTGAGGAAAAAAAATCAGGGAAGTAACTCCATTCTCAGCTGCCTAAGAGAAATAAAAACAAACAGCCCCCCCCCAAAAAAAAAACACCTAGGAATAAATCTAACCAAGGAAATGAACGTTTTACAAGTGAAAATTTGAAAAACACTCCAGATATTGAAGAAGATAAGGAGATGTAAAGATCTCCCATCCTGGAACTGAAGAATTAATATGGTAAAAATGGCTATCTTACCAAAAGCAATTCACAAATTCAATGCCATCTTGCCATTTTTACAGAAATAGAAAAAAAAATCATTTGGAGGCATTAAAGACCTCAGGTAGCCAAAGCAATCTTGAGCATAAAAGATAAGACAGGAGGTGTCACCATAACTGATTTCAAGCTGTATTACAGCTCTGCTGTAACAAAAGTCACATGATACTGGCCCTAAACAGACAGGCAGATCAGTGGAACAGAATAGAAGATTCTGACATCAACACACAGGCCTGCCTGGATTTTTTTTTCTCCCTTAAGGTAGGGTCTCACTCTAACCCAGGCTGACCTGGAATTCACTATGTAGTTTCAGGGTGGCCTTGAACTCACAGCAGTCTTACCTCTGCCTCGCCAGTGCTGGGGTTAAATGTGTGAGCCACCATGCCTGGCTGGATTTTGACAGTAATGCCAGAAATACTCTTTAAAGACAGCCTTGTTAACAAATGCTGCTGGGAAAACTATCCTTATCTCTCATCCTGTCCAAAGATCAGCTCCACTTAATATTTATTTATTTGTGAGGAGAAGAAAAATGGATGTACCAAGGTCTCTTGCCACTGCAAAAAAGCTCCAGATACATGCACCACTTTGTGCATCTGGCTCTGTGTAGTTACTGTGAGTTCAAATGAAGGTCAGCAGGCTTTGCAAGCAAGTGCCCTTAACTGCTGAGCCATCTTTTCGGCCTGCAAAGATCACCTCCAAATGGGTCAAAGACTTTAACATGAGACCTGAAACTCTGAAGCTACTAGAGGAAAAAACATGGGGGAAACTTGTGAAGATATAGGACGGAGAATGAATTTCCTGAATAGGGGTCTTTAAAATTATGTACTTTGTGTGGAATGGAATTTTTGCCTTTGAGTTTTTGTTGTTGTTATTATTATTATTATTTGAGATGTGGCCTTGCTGTGTATGAACTTACCATCGTCCTGAGTGGTTACTTTTCTTTTCCTTTACAGTGCTTGGGAATCTAACCCGTGGCCATGTGCATACTAGGCAAACTCTCTTACTAAACTACACCTCAGCCCAAAGCTAGTTACTATTTAAGAAAAAAAAAGTAAGTCCCCAAATAACCTCGATTACTTTGTGTAGACGGGAATACTGTTTTCTGTTTGAGTCGTCTCTATGGTGAATTATAGTCATTCTGTGGCTGTTATACACACATACACTTGGGTATCCATTGGAAAACCTGACTTTATAAACACATATCTTTTCTATCCAGCATCAGTTCACACATTTGGAGATGTATAGATAGAGAAAAAACTTCTCCAGAGGCTTAATTTCTCTTTTTTCTCTTTTATTTTTTTAATATTTTATTTATTCATTTTCAAGCAGAGAAATACAGAGATAGAGAGAGAGGGAGAGAGCACCAGGGCCACCACCTGTGGGTCTGGCTTATGTGGGTACTGGGGAATTGAACCCAGGGCCTTAGGTACTGGAGGCAAGTGCCTTAACCGCTGAGCCATTTCTCCAGCCTGTCTCTTCTCTTTTAAATCTTACACTGTGTGCTTTCTTCTTAACTACCTTCCATCTGTTTTGGAAGGGGTGGAATGTAAATAAATGCTAAAAATGTCAGCAAACAAAATCTATATTTTAACAATGTTTGTGCATATAGTGAAAACAGCAGTGAAAAGTCCAGTTTTATTTATTTTTATTTATTTATTTTTAAATAATTTATTCATTTTCAAGCAGAGAGAGAGGGAGAGAGAGTGAGTGAGAGCGAGAGCACCAGGGCTACCACCTTGTGGGTCTGGCTTATGTAGGACCTGGGGAATTGAACCTAGGGCCTTAGGCACTGGAGGCAAGTGCCTTAACCGCTAAGCCATCTCTCCAGCCTTATTTTTATTTTTTCATGCTTGTCTTGAATGAGTTTAGATGTTTTGAGGAAAAGAGGATTTTATTGTCTGACCTTTGTTATTCCTGACATGGTTCTAGTGTTTTGGGAAATAAAAAATATTGTGAGCTCTTCCTAGTTATTTCTAACTCACAGGCACTGATTTTTATAGATAGTGATAATAGTTCGGATGCTTTTAAAAGTTACTGTCCATTTGGGTTGTTATAACAAATGCATACCATAGGCTGGGTGCTTGTCATAAACAACAGTGTTCTTTCTCATGTTTCTAGCCCTGGAAGTGTAAGATTAAGGCCTGCCAGATTCAGTTAGGTGAGGGCCGGTTTCCTGACTCATAGATAGTGCCATTTTATATGTAAGGGGTGAGGCAGTCTCCTTTCTTGAGGGTTCACTTCTCTCTTCTCTTCTCTTCTCTTCTCTTCTCTTCTCTTCTCTTCTCTTCTCTTCTCTTCTCTTCTCTTCTCTTCTCTTCTCTTCTCTTCTCTTCTCTTCTCTTCTCTTCTCTTCTCTTCTCTTCTCTCTTTTCTTTTCTTTTCTTTTCTTTTCTTTTCTTTTCTTTTCTTTTCTTTTCTTTTCTTTTCTTTTCTTTTCTTTTCTTTTCTTTTCTTTTCTTTTCTTTTCTTTTCTTTTCTTTTCTTTTCTTTTCTTTTCTTTTCTTTTCTTTTCTTTTCTTTTCCCCCCTCCCCAGTCTCACTCTAGCCCAGGCTGGCCTCTAACTCACAGTGATGCTTTCACCTCAGCCTCCTGAGTGCTGGGATTAGAGGCCTGTGCAACCAAGCTCTACTTGGAGTGGGGGACGTTTGAGACAGTCTCTCTATGTGGTCTAGGCTGTCCTGGAACGTCACCCTCTTCCTGAGAGCTGGGATTCCAGGTCTGTATGAACCACCGTGCCCCATGGGGGCTTTCAGTTTTCAGTATATTCCTTCTATACCTGATTGGTTGGGTTTTCTGCTTGCTGGGTTTACTGATGTATGCCTCCATGCCTGGCTGTTCTGTGTAGTTACTAATATGATTTATGAAAGCTTCACTCTCATGATCTAATCAACCTTCCAAAACCCTGCTTCCTAATACTATTGTATTGGTGACTAGGATTTCAACACATGAATTTTAGGGATTCACATCCAGTCCCTAGCACTCACTACTGATAAACTAAAATAATATGGGAGAACTCTGTTCTCTCCTAACAGAAAAATGCTTTCTCCTGTATTTTCTCTAAAAATGGAAAGAGAAAAAGGCTAACTCAATTTCCGTGCATCTTTATGCATTTTAAATTGGAAATGAATTATGATTAAAGACAGAGAACCTGTGATCTCTAAAATAGTAAAAGGAAAGAAAAGGAAAGGGTTACTATCATTGGTCATGTATTTTATTCAGAGATCTGTTGTTAAGGCCTCCTCAACTCCCTTCCCCCCATCTTCTGTCTTTTCGCCTGCTTTGCACTTCCCTGCACACTGGGTATAAAGCTCATTCCCTTGTCTTTTCCTTCTTTCCTTGTGGCCAGCCTTTGGGTTTAAGTCATGCCTGAGAATACTGTCATAGAACACTTAGCTGATTCTGTTAGACATCCATTAGTTAATCTAAACATTAATCTAGAGTTACATTTAGATATCTTGATCAATTTGATATATTAGATGTTAAAAACTTGTATTAATATGGAGAATGTAACAAAATATTTGGGAATTTCATCTTTTCCTTTTTCCCAGTCATGTGCTGTAACTTATTCATACTGTTTCTTCATTCAGTGATAGACTAACTCCAGATGTTTATGTTTTTATGGCATTAACCTTAATGTTAAATTACTATCTTAGACCTCCTGTAACCTTTAGAAGAAGTTTAATGCTTTTTAAGGAATAGAGATTTAAGGAAAGTTTCATTTTTTTCTTAAGTGTGTTATAATTAGAATTTATTAAAGAAGCTGGTTCAGTGTTACATACCTGTAATCCCAGCACTTGGAAGGTGGAAGCTGGAGGATCCAGGCATTCAAGGAATGTCTTGGCTACATAGTGAATCTGAGGCCAGCCTGAGCTCAATAAACAAACAAGCAATAAAACAACAACAACAAAAAAATTGAAACAGAGTTCTTACAAGGACTTTAATGTATGCATTTATTATTTCAGCACGGGAAAGAATAACAAAAGAAAACAGGGGTGACAAAAGGGTGGCATTTAGAGCTCTGTTGTAACCTGTGAACCTGATCACAGCTAACAGCTTCATTCCAGTGCTGCAGCCCTTCAGTGAGTGACACATGGCTTCCAGTTTCAGGTTATGGAGATTAAAAAGTATATTAATATTTTTATTCAGTCAGCTAAATTTATACTGTAGTGTACCGTTTCAGTGCTGTACATTATCTTTTGCTGCCAGAAAGCACATATGATTTTTTCTTTTAGTGAAGGCAGCTGAATGGGTGTTTAGATTCTTGCACATATCCAATATAAGGAAATTAAAATTTTGTTATTAGCCAGGCATGGTGGCACACACCTATAATTCCAGCACTCCAGGAGGCTGAGCGGGGAGGATTGCAAGCTTGAAACTAGCCTGGGCTCTGTATCAAGACCTATCTCAAAGGAAAAAAATAGTCATTAGAAGATTTCCTGAAATAACATGCCTGCTTTTTAAGTATTGAAATAGAAATAACTTTCAAGAGCTGGAGAGCTGGCTCAGTGGTTAAGGGACTTGCCTGTAAAGCCCAACAACCCTGCTTCAATTCCCCAGTACCCATGTAGAGCCAGATGCAACAAAGTAGCACATGCATCTGGAATTCCTTTGCAGTGGTTACAGGGCCAGGTACGCCCATATTCATTCTCATTCTCTCTCTCTTTTTCTCTCCCTCTATCTATGCAAATAAAATAATAAATTAAAAATAACTTTCAAGTCTTTTTGATTATATTATAAAATACATAGCCAGCTGCCATTTAAAAAAGAATAGGCTTTATTTTTTTAGATAAGTTTAATTTCACAGCTAAATTGATGTTCATTTCTTAGATTAGTTTTAGTTTCCCAGTTAAGTTGATGTGCAACTGCTTCGCCCACTCACAGCCTTCACAACCACCAGCACCCACTCCGTTGTGGTGCGATTGGTAGAACTGATGAACCAATATTGACACACCACTCCCCCCACGGAGCACGGGCTTGTGCATTACACTAGTCAGGGTTCATTCTCTGTGGTTTTGACAAGCAGAACATATTTTTAACCCTTTTATAGTATCAGACAGAGTACTTTCTTTGCCTAAAAACGGTCTTTGCTCTACCCGTTGTCTTTCTTTAGCCCTAAACCAGTGGAAACCATTGAAGTTTTCTCTGCTTACATAATTTTGTCTTTTCCAGAATGTTGTATAGTCAGACTGGCTTATTTCACTTAGTAAAATGCATTTTAAGGTTCTACCAGGGATTGGGATGTAGCACAGTGTTTAAGTGCTTGCTTAGCATGCACAAGGCTCTGAATTCAGTCTCCAACACTGCAAAGGAAAAGAAAGAAAGAAAAAAAATATTCTTCCATTTCGTTTGGTGGCTTGGTAGAATTTGGGGGAAGGGCTTTGTATAGCTTTACCACAGTTTAACTGTTCACCTATTAAAGGACATACTGGTGCTTATAAGTTTTGGTAATTATGGATAAAACTATTAGAAACATCCAGGTGCAGGTTTTTGTGTAGACATGTTTTCTTTTCATTAGCACACTCTCCTGCTGCTGTGGTCCACCTGATGTTGGCCA
>PVHP010044256.1:0-14152 GCA_004024765.1 Zapus hudsonius
CTGAGTAATGTAAATACCATAATCTTTGGATGCTTAAATCCCTTATATAAAACAATATAGAATTTGCATATAGCCTCTCCTAAACCTCCCATATATGTCAAAACATTTCTAGATCCCTCATGTTTCTAGTAAAATGTAAGTGTTGTATAAGTTGTTGTGGTGGTTTGAATAACATGTCCCCATAGGCTCATGTGTTATGAATTATTGGTTCCCAGCTGGTGGCAATTTGGGAACATTATGGAAGCTTTGGATCTCTGGAGATGGATGTTAAGGTTTATTATTCCAGCTCACTGGGTATTTAGAATGAGCTCGCTTGGACTATTTCTTTCCTCTGCTGCTGTGACAAGATGTGACACTCTGTTGTCTGATCTGCCATGCTTTCCCCGAAATAATGAAACGTCCCCTCTAGACTATTAGCTGAAGTAAACCCTTCTTCCCATCATCTGTGTCTCGTTGGGTGTTTTGTCCCAGCAACAAAAAGAGAACTGATGTAATTGTTATGTTGGATGGCTTAGGAAATAAGAAAAAAATGTATGTGTATGTTCAGAACAAAAAGCATTTCTTTCAAATTAATTAACTTGTATCTAGTGTAGAGATGGAGGTCGAACCCAGTGAGTTGTGTGTGCTGAACTTTGCACTCCACCATAAAGGTATGCCTCCAACCCCTCTGATAATTCTGACCAGTTGTTAGATTAATCCACAGAAGTGGAGTTTGTGGATACAGAATTCTGACAGCAATGCTCATGTGTCCTGTGGCCTTGGATTTCTTCCTCCTGCTATGTGGTATGGATGTCCCTTAATAGATTCAGGGGTTTTGTTAAAGCTTGTAACTTGAAAGAGGGTCACTGTGGGTGGATCCTAGGGTCCAGCCCTAAGGTGTTCCTTGGGGTGGATCTGGAATTCCAGCTCTATGTATACAGAGAGCAGTCTGAGCTCTGCCTGGAGTTCCCTGCTGCCTGAGTGTACTTTTGGAGTTGCTGCTGGTAGTCTCTCTCTCTCTCTCTCTCTCTCTCTCTCTCTCTCTCTCTCTCTCTCTCTCTCTGCTTCAAATAAATTCCTTCTTCCTCCCATAAACGGTGCCTAGTTTGGAGGCTCATCCCAGCAGCATGAGTTGTCTACAACACTCCTCTATCTGGGTGTGTATCTTTCATTCCATAAGTGGGTTTGCTGGCCTAAGAGACTGAACAGAGAGCAGATTCCTTCATCAGAAATATTAGTTGTGGCTGCGGAAGTAGCTCAGTGAGTAGAATGCAGGAAGTCCTTTTTGAAACCCAGCATTGCAAAAACCAGGCATGGTGGTACATACCTGTAATACAGGTACTTGGAAAGTGGATATAGGAGATTAATCTCAGTTCTCATTTACAGAGTGTATTCAAGGGTAGCCTGGGCTACTTGGAACCCTTTCCAAAGGAAAGGAGGGAGGAAGGAAGGAAGAAAGTAAGAAAAGGAGAACTGACTCAGTGGTAATATATACTGTTATTTTCTGCATTATTCAATGGCCAAAGTTTGACCAACCTCACTTCTAGGTTGATCATTTCTACAGTGACAAAGAAATGTGATAAGGTGAGAATCTAGTATATTGTGTGACATTTTCCGAATGCAAGTAGAAAATTTGCCCCCTTCAGAGAAAAGACCTTCACCTACAAAGTAGCTTTAAAATAACATGCCAGACACTGAAAGCAATTCTAGCACACAAATGCTGAGATGTCAAGCAAACCTTGGCAGGGCTATTTCTTTAGAGTCTCTAGAGGATTCAAACAGGTGCACAGTCTTGACCTTACATAACAATGGCACAACTTCTCTCAAGCATAAAGCATGACTGCACACATCCTCTAAGACCTGGAGGGCATGGCCCTGGGAAATTGGGAGCTTGGAAAATAAGCATTCAGAAGGCGAAAAAGCTTCATCTGGTGATTAGTTGAGGAGGGAGAAATTCCTGTCATGAGCACCACCTTCAGCTTTCAGTTGGACAGGCAGAGCACATACAGTACAGAGTCCTTGGCTTGTTGGTCTAGTTTTATTAGCCACTTTTTTTTGATGGGGGAAATTTCCCCCATCATAGGGTTTTATTCATTGTAATAGGGGTGTGAGGGGAGTATAGTTGATGACAGTTTTCCCTTGATTATAAAAAGTATACCCAAATACAAACCAGGAAAGCATAGAGGAACGTAAGGAAGACACAAATCCTCCTGAATCTCATCTCATCATTGAGCCACCAGAAATCAGTCGGTGGCATTGAAATCATTCCACCTTGTGCATTAACATTGTCTTTTTCCCTCCCTTTCTCTTCCTGCCTCCACTGATATGCTTTCATGATTTTATCAGTACACATGTGGGAGATGTGACAATTTTTAATAAAGTTTAGAATACACATATTCTTAGACTCCACAATTTTAATTCCAGGAAAAAAATACATACCCAAAGATGTATGTAAAAATACCCACTAAAAACCATTTGTAAAAATTAAAAATATGACCCAGACATACCATTCCTGAACATGTGCCCAAAGTACTGTAGCACAGAGATGCTTATACATCCATGTTCAAAGCTGCTCAATTTATGATAGCTAAGAAGTGGAATGAGCCTAGATGTCCATCAACTGATCGCTGGAAAATGAAAATGTGGTACTTATTCACAGTGAAGTTTCTACTTAGCTTTAAGTAGAAATGAAGTCAAGAAATTTTCAGTAAAATGGATGGAATTAAAAAACAAAACTAAATGAGTGAATTAAAGGCCAGAGAGTCAAATATCTCACGTTCATACAGATCCTAACCTTTAATATTTGTATATATGTAAATAAAGGGATGTGAGAGTGGATATAGGTTGTGAATTAAGATAGGAGATTAGCAGAGGGGAATAAGAAGTGACAAGAAGTGGGAAAAAGACATGTAGAAAGAAAGTGGAAAGGAAGCTTGCTGAAGGGGAAGAACAGGAGAAGAAGTTATGGGAAAGAGGGAGGAAGGGAAAATATTTATTTGAAAACCATGATGAAACTAAATTCTTGGCATGTTAACAAAAATACATTTCTAGTAATAAAACCCAAATGCCCTTTTGTAAAAGAAAGTTGGGAAGATATTGTTATATTAAAGTGAATTAGCAGAGTTAGGTAGAACAAGTCACATTTGCCTGTGTTACCAGAGCCAGATCTACAAAAGTGGTGAGTAAATGATGCCTTTACCAGGATGGTCCTTGGAATTCGGATGGTAATGCAAATTTAAGGAAATAAAAAAATAAGTTAATTGTAAATATTTTTAAACAATCTGTATAGAAATGTATAAAAGCACTGATAGATTGGATTTTGTCTTTGTTTTATTTTTTATTTTTCAATGTTGGGGATTGAATCTAGGGTTCAGTGGATACACATATGAGTTAATTGCTCTAGTAATGAACTATATCCCCAGCCCTAAACCACTGATATCTCTCCTCTCTCCTCCTTCTTATGAGGTTAGTTTCTCCTGGGTTAGAAAGTTCAAAATTATTAATTTACTTATTTATTTTCTAGAGCACATTTCAGCGCATTTAACAGAGAATTCTAAAATGACATACATTTAAAAAATGGAGTACTCATAGACTTTATTACTATTTCATAAGCAGAAATGACTATGTGCTTTGTAATCATTTTGTCATTAATATTTATTTATATACTATGAAATCATCTTTTTTTTATTTTTCTTTTCTGAGATCATTGATTTTTTTTCTTTTTTCTTTCTTTCTTTTTTTTTTTTTTTTTGAAATCATCTTTTTAAAGCATATAGTCCAAACTAGAAAATTTGTTGTTTTGCACACATCTCCACAATCCAGCTTTAGGCATTTTCTAATCTGCACAGTAAGATCTTTCATGTGCATTTATGGTTAATTTCTATTTTCATTCCAGATTCAAGTAACCACGGACCTACTTTCCCTCTGTAAAGCCTTGTTTTTCATTAATACTTTCATAATAATGGAATCATACAATATGCAGTCATTTGTGTATAGCTTCTTTTACTTTTTATAATATTGTTAAAAAGTCATATTTTTATGGCTAAATACAGGTCTGTTGTATGGAGACACCCTGTTTTGTTTAGTTTAGCTGGGTATTAAGCTTGCTTATAGTGTTTGATAATGATTGATTGTGTTGCCAAGAATATTTGGATGCTAGTCTTTATGAAGACATAATTTTTATTCTATTGTACTAGGGTAAATCCTCAGGCATAAAATACCTAGATCTACTAGACTATTTCAAAAACTTACGTTTAATGGTTTAAGCAACTGCAACAGTCTTTTGAAAGGTTGCTATGGTTAGTTACATTTTTGTTGTTGCTCTGATCAAAAACCTGACAAGAAACATCTTGGGGGAGGAAGGGATTATAGTGGATGACAGCTGGGAAGGATACAGTCCATCATGGTGGGAAAGACTTGGTGGCAGGAGCATGAAACAGCTGGACATACTGTATCTAGTCAGGAAGCAGAGAGGGACAGGAGGTGAGGCCAGACTATAAAACCTCAAGGCCTGCTCCACATATCTTACTTCCTTCAGCAAGGCTCTACCTCAAAGTTTCCACAGCTTTCCATAACAGCATGACCACAAAGTATCAAAATGACCGGCACAGGTATGTCGGTTCTTCATCTTTCCCACTTCTGGTTACACAGAAGGCTTCGGCCTTTCCAAAATGACCTCTTGAGCAACCATCATTAAACAATTAGCTTTGGCCTGAAAGACAAAATTGATTTGCCATTACTGGGTGTATAATGTTTTATATGTTGCTTTTTCATTGATTAAGTTTATAAGGAGGTATCAATCAATTCATTAGTCTATAAGATTGCATCATGTGAACATATCATAATAGTTTGCTTACCTGTTATTACAGATATATAATATTCCCCAGCTTATCTCTACTACAAACAATGGTACAGTGAACCCAGTCACACACATGTAACTACATAATTATATTTATATGTTCTGGAAGTAGAATAATGGTGAAAAAAAAAACATGAGTCTTTTGGAGTATCTCTAGGGTCTTGGCAGAAGATAACTTACTTTGAGCCTTTTGGTAGGTGGAAGTCTAGGATAGGTTAACAAAAATTTTTTTTGGAATGTTACAGTATTTTCTTAAGTGTCTAGGAAAGGCTTGGGTAGCATATGATCTCCTTGGAATTTCTTGGTTTATTGTGTAAATAAGTTTTTTTTTTGTTTTTATTTTCTACTGAAAATGGTACAAGTACTGTTTTTTTTTTCTGTCTTGTTCCTGGTTAAGCTTCTAGCCCTAGAGAAACTTTTCAGAAGGGGGATCCATGCAGGGTGCTAGGTACTGTGGACAAGTCAGCTTCTTCCTGAGGGAAGATGTACTGGCCCAGTATCCCATCCTCCCCAAGATGACTCAAGCTTGGAAACATCTAGAAAAGCCTGAGAGGATCATCTGCACCCCACTGAGGTATATGAGGATCACAGAAAGTCTCACTCAGGCAGGCTGGTGCTGGACAGTATGTGTGAATCAGACTTTTCCATGAAGTTTTTCTCCTCTACACTTCATGAATATATTTGGTTCTCCATGTATCTGCATGTCTAAGAGTTCAGGCTGACGTGGGTCAACTTGTTGCTGTCTTGTGTACTTAGCTCTGCCATGACTTGAGGCTTGAGTCATCCACTGAGGCTGCACCAGAGCAGCAAGTCCTCTGCCATTGACCATTGTATTCCCAATGCACAGATGTTTAAGAATGGGTTGTTGCTGGCGAAAATCATCTCCCAATTACAGCCATTTAATCAACACAGGATAAGCCAGTGAGACAGAAACCAATGATTCTAGACACAGAAACCCCTAAGCTCACAACATTAAATCAGCCTTAATACTCACCCACCACGACTCAGGGAACTGAGCGGAAGAGGGGCGGAGAGACTGTGAGAGCCGTGTTGGGGGAGAATATCAGAGGCATGGCACCCCCCAGTAACAACACACTTGGGCCAGGAGAACCTGGCTGAATACTAGGCTATCCATAGTTCCCAACCCCAAGGACTGATCCAGATGGCCCACGGAGGAGGATATCCAGCTGACTGGGGGTGGGGAGGCAGGGGCAATGAGGAATTGGGGATAACAACTCATTGTTGGCCCACTAAACAATGTAATTTATTATGGACAATAGAAAAATTAAAAAATAAAATAAATATAAAAAATGGGAAGTGACTAAGAAAACAAATGTGAATGTTCTTAGTTGTTGGAGCACCAGTCATCCTCACTGAAAATAGAGGACTACAGCCATATTTGAAGGCACTTTTTCCCCAAAAAAAGAATGGTTACATGTAAGATCTATTCTTTTTTTTTTTTTTTACTGCCACAGAAGCTAATGACCACAATGCAACGACTTACTATGGCACAGACTTATCACTGAATAGTTCTGAGTGTCAGAAGTTATAAATAGTGTGGCTGGGGAGTTGCTCCATTTGGTAAAGTGTTTGTCTTACAAGCATGAAGACCTGAGTCTGGATCCCCAGCACCCATGTAAAAGCTGGGCATTGGTAGCATGTGCCTATCATCCCAGTGCTGGGGAGGCAGAGAAAGAAGGACCCCTAAGGCTTGCTGGCTAGCTCAGTCTAGGCAACTTGGTGAGCCCCAGGTTGAATGACAGCAATATAATAGAAGAGAGCGATGGAGGAAGACACCTAATGTAGACCTCTGGTCTCTGCACACACGTGAACGTGCACCTGCACACACATGAAGGTAAGCACACATATACACCATATGTACACATCTCCATACAGAAAAGGCCTATGGGGAGGGTACAGTACTATGCTCTTTCAGGCATATGTAAGTGAAAATTCCTTTCTTTGTCTTTTCTGAAAGTTACTTATATTCTTTGACTCATGTTCCCTTCCTTCACCTTCAAAGCTACCTATAACTGTTTCCTCCCTCTCATGCACACATTTCCCCAAGTTCAATGTCCAAATAACCAGAAAGCCTATAAAAAGCTACCCAACCTCATTCTTCTCCAGACAAATATACCTACACATCTCTATGGAGTTATCACTACATAGCCATCAGGCTAGCCGAATTCCCAAGAACCACAGTACGAGTGTGGAACAGCTGGCATAGTCTCACCTTGGAGGTTATAAAGTGCATTGATGGACTCACTCTGGTAAGGAGTTTGGAAGAACTACTAAAGCTATTCTTATCTTCTGATCCAACATTTCTCCTCCCAGTCTGCTCTCCACAGAAAGGAGCAATGACCATCACCAGAAGACATGTGAAAATACGTCCCAGGGTTTTCTTCATCAATAACCCCAGTGTTGATCAACATTAGAACAGAGTGGATTAATTTTGCTGCTTCAAGAAGTGGGATGCTACATAACACTAAAAAGTGAAATTAAATACAAAATGAAAAATATCACATGGGAAAGACTGATATGTGGAATCAGATTGTTGCGGTCAGCTTTTTGTTGCTGCGCGGAAAGGACCCAAACAAAAGTGGCTTGTGGAGGAATGGGTTTATTTGGCTTATGGACTCGAGGGGAGACTCCATCCTGGAAAGGAAAATGATGGCATGATCAGAGGGGTGGACATCACCTCCGCCACAGCACTGGAAATAGCGGCAGGAATGTGTGCCAAATACTGGCAAGGGGAAGCTGGCTTATCATTCCCATAAACCTGCCCCCAACAACACAGGTCCATTGAGGTTGTAAAATCCAACTTGCCATCAGCTGAGGATCGATTACTCAGAACACATTCATTTGTTTGTGGGGAATACCTGGATCAAACCATGACACAGATAGAAAAAAAAATAAAGTGCATTTCACAGTCTTCTGTACATAAAGTTCAAACATAGGTAATTATGACAGTAGAGATTAGAGGAGTCACCTCAGGGGAAAATGGGATGATACTAGAACTCTTCCAAACATCGAGAAGAATGCTGCTTCCATGCATGCACACACGAACATAAAAATTCCCTAGACTGTGTACTTAGATGTATATACTTTATTGTACCTCAACTTTTAAACACTTTGGCCTCATAACTCCTTACAAGCTGGCACTTGTCCGTCTCACAGTTCACACTTTACTATACTGATCAATAAGTCCCTGTCTGTCCCAGACATTATCTCACTGTTAGAATTCTGGAGGTTTGGTTTCCTTGGAACCCCTGGACAAGTGCTTCCTAATTGATAGGCACTATTGTACACAACATTTTTCAGTTCATTTTCACATAATTATGATCAAATACCTGACAGAATCAACTGAAAGAAGGAAGGAAGGAAAGAAGGGAGGGAGGGAAGGAAGGGTGGAAGGAAGGGACAGAGGGAAGAAGGAAAGAAGGAAGGAAGCAAGGATAAAAGGATTTATTTTGGTTCACAGTTTGAGAGGAAGCAGTCCATCATGGAGGGGGAGACGTGGTGGCAGGATCTTGTAGCAGCTGGTCACACTGCATCTGCAGTCAGGAAACAGAGAGATGACCACTGGTGCTAGGATGACTTTCTTCGTTTCATTCAATCTAAAACCCCAGCCCACAAAATGATGCCACCCATGTTCTTGGTGGGTCTTTCCACCTTAATTAATCTAGAAACTCCCTCCTAGACACACCCAGAGATTTTTTTCTCCTATGTGATTCCCGATCCTATCACGTTGACCATCAGTACTAACCATCACAGTTCCTGCCTAGAATAATGTCCTTGTCACCCTTTGTCCAAGTCTGCATGAGACATGTGTGCCTCTTTTGCCTTCATAGTGCTATTTTCATTTCACCAAAACTGAAGTACAATGGCTTGCTCCTAGATTCTGAAATCCCCAGAGGCTGAGGTCCTGCCTGGGTTCTGGCTGGGCTCCAACTGATAGTATAATATCAGGAGCAATACAGGATTATGATGAATGCTGGATGGGTTGAGTTCTGACTCTCTCCTCCCACACCAAATGAACAAAAATATAACCACAGCACCTGGATCACCCTCATCCCAAGAGTACTGGTGTTTACAGAGCTTCCGCTAACGCCAAGCTGATATGTTCTTTGTGCGGGCCTGTTGAAAAATTAGATCAGGTGGCTTCCCTGCGGTAGCATGTGACACTTCTCTAATTAGGGCAATGTTTAATTTACTGTCTCATGGCTTTTTGAATAAATATAAATTGTCATACTAAAGTGACAGGTGTAAAACCCAGGATGGCTGTGTTAGAGAGGTTAATCTGCTGTTAATCAAATCAGTTCTGCTTGACTTTCTCTCGGGGAGTGAGAGATAATGGCCCTGGTTAACTGGAGATTAGCCAGCTTTTGGCTGGAAATCCCCCAGGGCTCACCTGCGCCTCTTTGTTCTTTGTTCAAATGAAGACGTTTAAATGTGTCAGTAATTGAAATCAGGCCTTTCTCTCTCTTTTGACATCTCATGATGGAAGGACACTTTTTCACTGGCCCTTCTCTTTACCCAGAACATGTTATCTCTACATGTAAGTAGTTCTGGAACATTCTGGACTAGAACTGAAAGGCCTTCCAAAATTTTAAGTTCTCACTAACAACAGAGTTGTTGGCTATCTCAACTCTCACTGCTACAAGGCACAATGATGTTTGAACAGTTGTTATATGTCAGATAGGGGACTGGCCTTGTTCTTGATAAAGCCCCTGGACACCTGGGTCTGATCCACTGAGATCTGGGTTACAGCCTGGAGCCAATAAAGCAATGAGTACCAGGGACCACAAGGCTGGGGTGCAATTGTAGTATTGATTTGGGAGTTATGGGTATCTGGGGGTGGGGAAAGAGGGACATTTTCTTTAGCTTTTGCCCAAGATCACATATGTATTTGGTGCCATGGGGATTGGATGAATAGCTTTACTATGTAAACTCAGAGATTAGCAGCCCAGAGAGCACTCAGATTCTCAGAGACAGGCAGGGTAATGTCAGCACCATCCTGAGCTCCGGTGCTGAGCAGGAGACACCTTTATCAGTGGCTCTGCAAGCAGTGGAACTAATTAGATACAAATAAGGAGAAATCTTCTGCCCTGGCACACATGGGATCATTTCTGGAAGGTTCTAGAGTGGTTGGCAACATTCTTATGCAGGCCAAGGAAGAGCAAACATAACTTGAGTCATTGGTAATTTGAAACCCTCATGAAAGAAAGGTGGCATCAGAGCCTGGTGGAGGTAGGAAGACTACTCAATGTGTTCCAACCACAGCTTCGTGAATGGATTGTGTGATTTGCGGCAAGCTCGTGGGCCTTGTTGAGACTCCATGTTCCCTTATGTCAAACAAGGCAGATGTGACTGAATAAGGTAACATGCATAACGCTCTTTAAATTGTCTGGTTGCTGTCATAAAATGGTCGGATTGTCCTCATTCCCATCCTCACCAGTAGCATTACAATCACTCCTCATCACCATCCTCCTCCTCCTCATTTTCATCGTCCCCGTCATTACTATGACTAGTATTACATCATCATCACCGTCATCATCATTGTCAATACCAGCTGCGTTAGCACGGACGTCAGGCTGTGATCTTCAAAGAATGACGAGGCTGTAGGTGAAGGAAACATTCATCTATCCGAATGAGAGGCTGGTCTTAGATCCGACAGTGGATCAGAACTACAGTTAGATTTGAACCCAGGTCTCTTCACGTCCCTCGATCCAATCCCTTTCGAAAAACAGATTTGAGAGAGAGAAAAAAAATGACCCCGTAAAACAGGTGACAGAATAATAATAAATACTATAAGGTTACACATCTCCACTAATTTGCGGTGTGACATCATTACTTATTAGCTGCTTTCAAAAGTAAAGACATACACTTAATTACAGGAAGCCAGAGTTCACAAAATTTCCTATGGATTAATGATGTGAAGAGAAGAGGCCTGTTCCCTGCTTCGTTCCAGACAGCATTTCATTCTTCATCCCCCCGTGACCCTGAATTGTCTGTGGATTTTGGAGAGGCACAACAACACATCCACTTATTTTCCCGTAACTCATCCAGCATGTAAAACAAATAACGGGGTTGACATGTCTGAAGAGCCGTGTCGTGGGCAAAACAAGGAGGAAAGACAGTCTTGTTCTTCTATTTATGGACTATAAACCCTTTACAGTGGCATTGATGAAAGGTTTATAGTCAGTACACAAGCTGGTTACACCATAAATTGTAATGTTGTATGATAAACTGGGACTTTATAGCAGTAGTAGATATCAAAGAAAAAAATGAGTTAGAGTCAGAAAGGATCTATCACTGAAATACTTGCTGCAAGTTTAAATATTCAAGCTTGTTTTTGTCTCCATTTCATTCAACCACTGGATAATTCATCATCTCTTGAGCAGGGATTTATAGATTTACCTAGAGTTCAGCAGTGTAAAAAAAAACAAACAAAATCAAACAAACAAATAAGCAGAACAGCAGAAGTTGCAGCCATGAACTGGGCAAGAAATGTAAGAGGAAAAACACTGAATTATTCACGCATTTGGGTTTTCTGTTTTTAAACTGGCAGATGACAGGTGAGGTGTCTTCTCCGTTTGGGGCTTCACTGATGTCGCACTGTTGTACAACATCTTGGTTACTATATGGAGAAAATATTTACAAGGGAAATGTGTTGAATACGACTTAATTGCCTCTCATTTACATTAAAGCTAAGAGCAGGAGAATGTCAACAAGTGTTAATTTCCCAGCTTCTCTAATGTGCACCATATTCCTTCAGCTCCCAATTCTATCCTTATTCATTATGGAACCACGATTGCTAATATTTACTTATTACTTATTTATATTTTCATTTGAAAGTAAAAATAAGCTCATTTGCTTTAATAACAGCTTAATATTACCAGCGCTAAGAAACTGACTTTTAAGAGATTTCTGTTGATGGCTTCTAGGAAGAAGAGATCAGAGCGGATGCTCACATTCTGCATATGGGATACGAGGGAAATACCATTAACTCAGAAGAGGATGATGGCCTATTTGGTATGTACTCCATGTTATGAAACAGAAAATGTCCTGAATTCTTATACAGGGAAAGGATGGCTCAATGGTGCCTAAGGGGTCAATCCAACCTGCAAAGGATTGGAGCTAAGACAGGCTGACTCAGAATGTGGGAATCTTGCCACCCATCATACCCAAAAGCTTGAGAATATTCAGATACAACCTGCAAAAATTTCCTAAGCAATGTGGTCAGAGGATGTTGGAATTGTCTACTCTGAACTCTGAATTAAGCTGCCCAACCTCCTCTATAGAGTCTTGTCATAGTCAGCCACACATCACTGGGATGAACCTCCAAACCAGGCACAATTTTGGGGAGGAAAGTACTTATTGAAGTAACAGACCCAGGGGAAGTTAAGGAAAAGGCTGGCTCCCTTTCACAGGAGCAAGCAAAGAGAGAAACAGCACCTCCAGAAGCAAGCAAGCAAGCACACTTTGTAACACTGTAATTCACAAAATGCAGAACTGCCAGACCTGGGGTTCAGGCTTTTCTTTTGCATATCTATCCCTAGTATTTTGCATCCAATTTAGAAAGGGCCAGTCCCCAGGAGGCTAGGCCAAAGTGACACTTCCTCCAGCCAGAAGCCTGGAGACAATTAACAATTTAATAAACACAATTATAATAAATTCTGTTGGGGGACATTTATTGAAAACTATCACAAGTCTGGACTCAAAGCCATTCCAGAGACTATACAAAAGGTGGAAGATACCATCACCCTTAACCTTGGCACAGTTTTCTGCCAGCTCTACAAGCACAAACAAAGTAGATCTCTGGTTATTTGGTCACTGTGACTTCATCTAACTCAAATGAGGACTAGAAATACCAAATCTCAGAAGTTTACTTGGACAGAGAAACTTGCTAGGATGTGGAACATTAAAATTAAAGTCCAATGGAGATCCCAATAAACCAGGATATGCTTTCTACTCTAGTGGCAAAAGGAGGGAAATCTGTTTGGGGTATCAGAAATATAGCAGTTATCCTCTCACAGCTGGGACAAAACACCTAGCCAGAAACAAATTATGGGAGGGAAGGGTTTATTTAGGCTTCTAGTGATGTCAGGGTGACTCATCTTGTCACATCCTCTGACAGGAAGCAGCATGAGTGAGCTATTACTAGCAAGGGGAGAGCTGGGCTCTAGTACCCCAAGGCCCACCCTCCAACAACACCTCTGCCAGCAAGGCTCCAGCTCCCAAGGGGCAACAACTTTCCCAAGTTGCCACCAACTGAGGACCAAGTATTCAAAACACATGAGGCCATAGGAGATATTTCATTAAAACCACCACCAACCATTTGCTTAGAGGTGAATGGGAGAGGAGTAACTATTTTAAGTGTAGGGTCTAGAACAAGGAAGGAAAATCAATATCATCTTGAGTTACAATTCTGAGTGATCAGAAATGGAAACCCAAAATTACATGTGTTAAGAGATGTTTAAATCTTCTTAACAAAAGGGCTTATTGATAAAAGTTCCTAGCATAAAGAAAAATGATAGCAACAAGTTTATTTAGTACCATGGCATGGAAGAGGAAGAGAGAGAGAGAGAGAGAGAGAGAGAGAGAGAGAGAGAGAGAGAGAGAATCTCCTGGTTAAGAAGTGGATATAGTTGGCATTTAAAACAATTTAAAATTAACTTCAAAAAAAATCTTCCTAAACAAGAAGCCATTACAACCAATGAAGAAAAATAAGAGAACACAGGACTTTGATATAAATTATGCTATGTCATTTTTCTATGCATGCTCTGTTTATACTGTTTCACCAACCCATTGCTTTTGTTTGTCTTGTGTTCAAAAGACTATTTTGAGCAAAATCTCTGTTCTTAAATACAGTAAAACAGCACAACTGCAGATGTCTGCAGAGTGTATTACTGCTCAAAATAGATCCAAGTTCTCTTAATAGTTCTAATTAAACATGATTGCTAATAATTTTACCAATTAAACATTGTAGTTTCATTCAGTTCCAACTTATACTGTATTCTCTTCTTCCAAACCTAATAAAATACATCCCACAAGAATGGTGACATGGTGACAATGTTCTTTCTTTCTTTCTTTCTTTCTTTCTTTCTTTCTTTCTTGCTTGCTTGCTTGCTTCTTTCATTCATTCTTTCTTTCTCTTTCTCTCTTTTTCTTTCTTTCTTTTTCTTCCTTGTCCTTTCTCTTTCTATTTTTTGCACTCACGTGTATAGAGTATGTGTGTGTGATATGATGTGTGTGCAGTGCATGTATATGTGTTGGAAGATGTGTGTGCCTTGTGCACATGCATGTAGATGC
>PVHP010044257.1:0-14166 GCA_004024765.1 Zapus hudsonius
TTAGGGCAAATTATTTAAACGCTGTGCACCTCAGTTTCTTTATCTGTAAAGTGGGATTAATAATGTCAGCCCGAAAAGATTATGTGGATTAAATAATGTACATAAGATAATGTAAGGTGCCTGGCCTGGTGCCTGGTTCTCTGTTGGTGTGGGGAAAAGAAATTTAAAAACAAACATAAAAGGACGTGGACTATTTTCTGTTTATCCACCTGTCTATACAGAAGCAAATAAAAGCTGTGGCTCTTCTAACCCGAGGCCGCGGGGCTGCCTGCCGCTGCGAGGTCCGACCTGGAAGCCGAGAGCTCCAGGTCTGCCACACTCGGGGCTCGGGCCGAGGACCGGGCTGACGGACCGGGCCGGCCTCCCGGGCCCTTCCCCAGCCCTCCCGCCTCGGGTTCCCGGTCCTGCCAGGGAGCTCGCGGCGCCCGGGGCGCGGACTGTGGGGTCCGGGGGTTCGCCGGCGGCACTCCCTCCCCGCCCCCCACGCCCCTGGGGCGGGAGACCGGGCGCCCCGGAAGGCCGCCGGGCACGGGGCCCCGGGACGCGCGGCGCTCGCGCTCGGAACGCGGCGGCTCGGCGGGGCGGCATGGGCGGCGCGGCGGGCCGGGGCCGGCGGCGGCCGGGGAAGCGCGGAGGTGGCGCCGCGAGGGGGAGGGGCGCGGCGGCGGAGGAGGAGGAGCCCGGGCCGCCGCCGCCGCCGCCACCGCCGCCGTGACAGCGGCCCGAGTAAACAAGCCGCGCCGCCGCGGCCGGGCCGCTGCCCCCGCCCGCCCCGCCGGAGCCGAGGCCGAGCCCTGCCCAGATCGCCGGCCGGGCCGAGGCCGCGTCGCCGCGCCTCCCCGCCTCCGCGCCGTGACGCCGCCGCCGCCGCCGCCGCCGCCGCCGGGCGCGGGGACCGCCCGAGCCAGGCCCCCGCCGCCGGGCTCTCCGCTCGGCCGAGGGGCGCCCGAGCCGCCGCGGCGCTCGCCTGGAAAACTTTCCCCGCCCGGCTCCCCAGGGTAAGCGGGAGGGCGCGCGGCCCGGGGCCCGGGGAGGTGGCGCGGCGCGCGGGGAAGCCGGGCCCCGGGGAGCCGGGCGGGCCGCGCCGCGGTGCCGAGGAAGCGCGCTCCGCGGCCCGGGCGCCGGCGACGGAGAGCGCAGACCTGCCCCGGGCCTCGCCGCCCCCGGCCGGGCTCCGGGAACCGGCTCCGGCCCGGCGCCCCGCAGCCCACCTGAGCGAGCGCGCGGGCCCCGGCCGGGACGCGGTTCGGCCGCTGCCGTGCGGGTACTTTTCCGCTGGGACCGGGGCGAGCCCTCTGACCTCGGGAAGCGCCCGCGAGGCCCCTGCGGGGGACCGGCCGGCCGGCCGGGCCGAGGATCCCGGAGGCGCCGGGTGCTCCCGCCTCCCCGTCGTCCTCGGGGGCCGGCGCTGGCGGGCTGCGCGCCCGTGTCCCGCCGGGGGACGCTCTCGGCGAGGTCCGTCCCCGGCCGGGTCGTCGCCCTGCGCGCACACCTGTGCGGCCCGGGCGCCCCGGGGCCGGGTTCGCGGGCGCGCTGCGCTGCAGGCCGGCTGGGGGGTTGAGGCCTGGCCGAGGCCCCTGCTGTCCCTGTGGGATGGGTGACCGAGGGGTGGCCTGCTTGCTCGGCAGGTCCGACGGCAGACACTTGTCTGGTCAGTGCCTACTTTCCCAGCACCCCCAGCCCTTGCACACTTTCATCTCCCTGAGAGCGCCGGGGTTCTCTCTCTGGGTCCCTCCGACTTGGAAAGTGCCAAGGCGAACGCAGGTGACGTTCCCCAATGAGGGCCACCTGGCCAGGTGTGGATACAGCAAAGGAAAGTGGTCAACTAGATCGATTTTTTTTTTAAAGTGTTGCCTATATTGGGCTTCCACATAAAATTTGAATTTTTAAAAAGAGGATTCTGTGGCTTTAAAAAAAAAGTTTAAAAACCGCTGGTCTAACAGTTTTTACTACCAAGGAAACTGAGGCCCAGAAAGAGGAAGTGACTTGTGTAAGATCACACTGAGAGTAGTAGTTGGGCCAGACTGGGTTTGAATTTCATGGGAGTCTCCCGATGCCTGTAACAGGACCTGCCTTGGGGTCTCTGCTGGAAAAAAAGAGACCTGATTGGGTTTCCCAGAAGCCTTAAGCGGCTTGCTCTGTGGCTGTGTCCCAGCCAGATCCCTAGTGCTTAGGAAACAGCAGCCGCACCTGGGGGTAGGTGTGTTTCCCCCCCCACACACTGGGGGTTGCAGTCTGTGTTAGCTGGTTCTAGGGAGGAAGAAAAAGGGCTTTGCCCAAGAACACACCGGGAAGAGTTTAGCCGCTCTGTGGCCAGGCCTGAAGTTGAATGCCAGGCAAGACAGACCAGGAGAGGCTAGAAATAATCTCGCCTCCTGGTTTGAGACTACTGGGACTCAGAGGGTGAGTCAGAGTCTGGGATGGGGGTGGGGAGAAGTCTGTTCATTCATTGTTCTCAGCTCATGTTCTTTCTGTGGGGGTTGGAGGGTCCTCCTTCTGACTGATGTTGAGGTAGGGCTGTCTGAGGGGCTTCCAGGATCTAGAAGCCATAACCCTCACCATGGTTAGGGATACTGGGTGAAGGGAGGCAGACCATCCTTCTTGGGGGAAGGGGTTTGGTCAATTATGCCTAAGGCTTGCTTGAGTTCTGGGTGCTGTAAGGTATTTAAGTAGTTGGTTAATCACCTTTGACACTCAGCAGCTGTGGCTCTGACTACGGTGTGCCTGGATCTGGGTTAGACCAGATGAACCCAGCCTTATGTGGAGGCTGCAGGTAGGGCTCACAACTCTGTGGTCAGCGGTCTTTGCATGATATCTGGATCAAGAAGTAGCTGTGTGGCAAAAGAGAGAATTAAGTCCATTTTTTTTGTGTGTGGCTCTGCCCATAGGCTCCACATCTTAGATGGGGGCTTAGGCATGGGCACCTGGCTACCCAGCCATAGCTCACACTGCCTTTCTCCAAGGCAACATGGAGCTGTGGCTCCCAGGCCTGCCCCTGAGCCCTGGGGACTCTGCCCCTCAGGGTTGTGGAGTCTACTGTGGATGTCTCTTACCATCAGCTGTCAGGTTATTTTGGTGTAAACTGAAAATACTCCAGGAATTGTGATTGGAGTCCCCCAGCCTGCAGGGTGGGGTTGCAGCAGCCAAGGGCGCCCCTGGAGAAGAGAGGGGTTCCCACTGGCAAGTAGGCCTGCCCAGCTCTCCAGAACCTACCTGTGCTCTGTTCCTTCATTTTGCCATCTGGCTGAGTGGCCACCTCTCAGGGGCTAGATCATGGGAAGGGTCCCTTTGGGAAAGCTCAGAAGCCATTCTGGGTGCCTGGCTCAGAGATAAGCTATCCCCAACAGCCCCCTGGGACTTCTCCCAGCAGCTCTCCACCCCAGGAGCTTGGTTTGTGGCTATTCAGGGCCCTATGTAGGGACAGTTATGTGGCCCTAGGCAGAGAGGTCCTGCTGTCTGTTTGCTGAAGGAGGAAAAACAACACAGGGACTATTGATTCAGCCTCACCTTGGCTCCTGGCTCAGCGGCCAGTGTTTGCCCTGGCTTCCCGGCTCAGATTACCCAAGGTGGTGGGCCTGGAACAAGCTAGGGGGCGGCTGTGGGCCCCCAGACCCAGGCAGGGCAGGATTGTGCGGCCTCCGCTTTCCCCAGGAAGCAGTGAAAAAGAGACTGGGTCCTGCTTCTAAGGATGGCTGCCGGCTGAGACCTAGAGGAAGGTGAAGCCCCAGGAATCCCTTGTGTTCGCACAGCCCTCTTGTCCCCATCCCAAGAGTGGAAGTCATCCACTCTTTTTTCTTAGGGGCTATGAGTCTTTTCAAATAACTCCCTCCAGCTAGCCTGTTTTGCTGAGCCAGGACACCCTAGTGAGTTGGGTAGACCAGCACATTTAAAAAAAAAAAAAAAAACTTTGAAAAGCCAACCTTTTATTTCTTTATAAAACATACCTAGGCATTATAGAGAATATACAATGGCACAAAGATGAAAGTAACAATTACAAGTCATAATTCTCACCATCTTGAGAAAACCTTTGTTAACATTTTAGCATGTCTCCTTCCAGATTTTGTTTTGGGTTATATATAAATATGCGTGTAAAAATAGTTTTAAAAATTTGATCATGTGTACATACTGAGTTTTATTGTATCTTTTTTCCCCTTATTTGTTTCTGACTTTTTAAAAAATATTTTATTTATTCATTTTCCAAGCAGAGAGAGAGAGAGAGAGAGAGAGAGAGAGAGAGAGACAGAGAGAGCACACCAGAGCCACCACCTGTGGGTCTGGCTTATGTAGGTACTCGGGAATTGAACCGGGGGCCTTAGGCACTGGAGGCAAGTGCCTTAACCGCTGAGCCATCTCTCCAGCCCCTCAACATTTTTTTTTTTTTTTTTGAGGTAGGGTCTCTCTCTAGCCCAGGCTGACCTGGAACTCACTATGTAGTCTGAATGTCCTTGAACTCACAGAGACCCTCTTAACCTATGCCTCCAATGCTGGAATTACAGGCCTTCTACCACCACACCGGGCTTTGTTTCTAGTTAAGCCTTGTTACTTTATTTATTTATTTTGAGGCAGGCTCTTGCTTTAGCCCAGGCCAACCTGGAACTCACTTTATAGTCACAGGCTAGCCTCAAACTCACAGCAATCCTCCTACCTCACACCTGGCTCTGGATCTCACTCTAGCCCAGACCGACCTAGAATTCACTATGTAGTCTCAGAGTGGCCTTGAACTCACAGTGATCCTCCCTCAGCCCCTGTGTGCTGGGATTAAAGGTGTGCACCACCACACCTGGCAAGCCTTAGTAGTACTTTTGATCCTTCTCTTGTATTGATGGAGAAAGCTTGGGAAGGGAAATGGAGAGTCCATGTGTCTGACCTTTAGGGTTAAAGGGTCTAGATTTCTTTAGGGGAGGAATCGGGGGTTTGGTTTTTGTTTGTTTTTTGTTTTTCGAGATAGTCTCACTCTAGCCCAAACTTGGGGTGATCTTCCTAGCATAGTCGACTAAGGCATAAGGCATGCACCACACACCCAGCAGTTTTTGTGTTTTGTTTTGTTTGGTGTTGTTACTGCTCTCCCCTGAATGCCTTCAGGCCTTGGAGGTAGGAGGAGCTGTCTTAGTGCATGACTGGGGAGGATTGATTCTCTTTCTCTTTTTCCTCGTGTTCCTCTCAGAGCTGGAAGCCCGAATCCTGCCCTCAAGCCCTGCCCATCTCGGCCCCATGCCCCCACCAGCCAGCACCCGGCCACGGGCAGTGAGCAAGCACGAGGGAGCCGAGGCCCTGTGACCAGGCCAGGGAGACTGGAGCTCTGGGGTCCCTGCCGGCCACCTGCCCCCCCATGGAGCTGAGGCCCTGGTTGCTATGGGTAGTAGCAGCAGCAGGAGCCTTGGTCCTGCTGGCAGCTGATGCCCGTGGCCAGAAGGTCTTCACCAACACGTGGGCTGTGCACATTCCAGGAGGCCCACCAGTGGCTGACAGCGTGGCACGAAAGCATGGCTTCCACAACCTGGGCCAGGTAGGTTTGTTACCTGGCCTGTTGGCCAAGGCTTAGGACATTGTCTAGAAGTGGGGCAATTGATGGCAGGAAGTCTTGCACCAGGGAGCAAGCCCTGTCGGGCTTGTCTCCCAGGGCATCTGGGCAGGAAGTGGACTCTGGGTGGCCAGTGCTTGTCCTGCCTGTAGGCTTTTAGCATAGGTTGCCTAGACAACCAGCACATTCCAGTGAGGGTGAGTCCCCTCTGTCCCCTACATGTTCTTGCTAGGTCCTAGGTAAGGAGGAGATGTCCCCCTCCTGCCTGTCATTGTGAGCCTCCCCTGCAGCCTTGTCCACCCCCATCCCTGCCTCCACCAGGGACTGACAGATGGAAGACCCATCTCCGTCTCTCTGCTCTGTTGCAGATCTTCGGCGACTATTACCACTTCTGGCATCGAGCAGTGACAAAGCGGTCCCTGTCGCCTCACCGCCTGCGGCACAGCCGGCTACAGAGGGAGCCTCAAGTGAGTGTAGCCCCCGCCCCTCCTGCTGCTCTCCTCCCCTTCCTGCTCTGAGGAGTCCCTGTCTTCCCCCACCCAACACCTACACCATTTCTCTCCCTCCCTCTCAGGTAAAGTGGCTGGAGCAACAGGTGGCCAAGCGGAGAGCCAAAAGGGATGTGTATCAGGAGCCCACAGACCCCAAGTTCCCCCAGCAGTGGTACCTGGTATGTTACCTCCTTGGGCCCTGGGTCCTCCTCCCCAGGTATACCCACCCACCCTCTGAGGTTGGATGGATGGATGAGGCTGACTACTTTGAAGCTTCCTCTGCTTCTCTCTGTTGAGTGGTCTGCCCCAGCCTGGGGGCCACTGTCCCAGAATCTTACATCTGAAAGCTGGGATGGGCACCGGAAGAGGTTCGAGGGTGGGACAGGGTTTAGTCCTAACCTGCTCATTAAACAACCAACTACCTCTGGTTGTTGCTGTAGTCTGGAGTCGCTCAGCGAGACCTGAATGTGAAGGAGGCCTGGGCCCAGGGCTTCACAGGGCATGGCATCGTGGTCTCCATCCTGGACGATGGCATTGAGAAGAACCATCCTGATTTGGCAGGCAATTATGTGAGGAGTGGAGGAGGGAGGTGGTGGTCCCTGGTGAAGGGAGCCTCCAGGGGCTGGCCTGTTCTGCCAGTGTATTTAGCCCCTCTTGGGAACTTTCCAGGATCCTGGGGCCAGTTTTGATGTCAATGACCAGGACCCTGACCCTCAGCCTCGGTATACACAGATGAATGACAACAGGTGAGAGATTATAGGCCTCCAGCCTCTGCATCCCTTTCCTTCTTTCACAAGGACACAGGACTAAGCCTGGGGGACACATGTCCCATCCAGGAGGCTGAAGTCTTAGTCCAGAGTCCTGGTCCTCCAAGGGAAGTTTTGGTTAGCTCACAGGTGACTAGAGAGAGTGGTACTGTGCACACACATGGAATGATGGCTGTGGTGGTTGAGGGCCCTGCTGAATCTTCCTGCCCCCTGGGTTGCATTTGCTGCACTGTCTACCCCACTCAAGCTGTGCTCTTGGCCTTGGCAGGCATGGCACACGGTGTGCAGGGGAAGTAGCTGCCGTAGCCAACAACGGTGTCTGCGGTGTAGGTGTGGCCTACAATGCTCGCATTGGAGGTGAGTGTGGGCCTTGGCCCCTCTGTCCCACGTTGGAGGCAGGAGGGCCTCTCCTAGGGGGGTTTTCTCTGCCTGCTTCCAGTCTGGTCAGTGCTGGCCACCTTCCCACTGTAGGTAGGTCTCATAGTTTGAATAGTGTAGATAGTCTATCAAGTGTTCTTAGGCCTCCAGTCTCTACATCCCTTTTCCTTCTAAGAATTGGGCACTTGATATTGTTGGGAGTCCCTTAGCAGGAATCTCCCTAAATCTTTGCAGCACAGGCCTTGATTCCCTCCCTCGCTCTCAGACTTGAGACTTTCTAGTCCAGAATGTGTGGCTGGGAGCAGAAGGTGGTGTCCTTGCCCCCTGTTTGGGTCTTATTTTCAGAAGAGAGTGCCAATGGTAGTTAGGGGCTTGGGGTTTCCCAGAACTGGCCTATCCTCTCCCTTGCCCCTCCCTGGGGTGCAGCCTGGGCCTGCACCTGAGGGTACCCCTGGCAGCTGGACCCACACAGCATCTCTCTTCCCGTTCCCTTCTGCGGCCAGGAGTGCGTATGCTGGACGGCGAGGTGACTGATGCAGTGGAGGCACGCTCTCTGGGCCTGAACCCCAACCACATCCACATCTACAGTGCCAGCTGGGGTCCCGAGGATGATGGCAAGACTGTAGATGGGCCGGCCCGCCTCGCTGAGGAGGCCTTCTTCCGGGGAGTTAGCCAGGTACAGTGGGGGTCCTGGCCCAACCCCGGAAACCCCCTCTGAGGGTTGGCTTGGTGCACTGGTTGCTCTCTTCCTTTGTTTTATTCATTCGTTCTGCATGCATGCCTGTCTCTGTGTTTGCGTTTGAGACAAGGTCTTCCTGCGTAGTTTAGACTGACTTGGAACTTGCTGTGCAGCCCAGCCTGGCCTTGAACTCACAGTCCTCCTGCCTCAGCCTTCTAAATGCTGGTATTACAGATGTGTACCTTCAAACCTGGATCTTGTATTTAATTTTAATCTTACACAAAGTGCTAAATTAAATTTAAGTGTTGGGCTAGAGAAATAGCTTAGTCAGTAAAGTGCTTGCATCCTAAGCAGGAAGACCTGAGTTGGAGTCCCTGAACCCTCATAAAATGTCAGACATGGAGGCATACACCTGTAATCTCATTACTGAGACGGCAGAGACATGAGGATCCCTGGGCCTTGCTAGCCAGCTAGCTCCAGGCCAATTAGAGATCTTTCCTCAACAAAGATGGAAGATGTTCCTCAGATGACACTCAAAGCTGTTTTTAGTTTTTCGAGGTAGGGTCTCACTCTAGCTCAGGCTAACCTGGAATTCACTGCGTAGTCTCAGGGTGGCCTTGAACTCACGGCTATCCTCCTACCTCTGCTTCCCAAGTGCTGGGATTAAGGACGTAAAGGCGTGCGCTACCACGCCCGGCTCAAAGCTGTTTTTAGGCTTCCATATACACATGTGCTTGCACAAACTCATGTCCACACAAATACACACATTTGTACAAAAGTTATTAAAACAATGAAGGAAAGCCAGGTGTGGTGGCGCACGCCCTTAATCCCAGCACTTGGGAGGCAGAGGTAGGAGGATCGCCGTGAGTTCGAGGCCAGCCTGAGACTACAGAGTGAATTCCAGGTCAGCCTGGCCTACAGCGAGACCCTACCTCGAAACCCCCCCCCCCCAAAAAAAAAAGAAGGAATGGGGACTGAGGGTAGAGCTTAGTGGTAGAGCATGTGCTTTATAGTATAAGGCCCTGAGTTTTTTGGGGTTTTTTTGTTGGTTTTTTTTTTTTTTTTTTTTGGTTTTTTGAGGTAGGGTCTCGCTCTAGCCCAGGCTGACCTGGAATTCACTCTGTAGTCTCAGGGTGGCCTTGAACTCATGTCTATCCTCCTACCTCTGCCTCCCGGGTGCTGGGATTAAAGACGTGCACCACCACGCCCTGTGAGGCCCTGAGTTTTGATTGGTTGGAAGGTTTGTATTGTTGGGAGATTGAATCCAGGGTATCACCTTTGCCTCTGAGCCATATCCCCAGCCCCAGGCTCTGAGTTTGATCATAGCAGAACCAAAAATAATATTTGTTTGAGAGAGAGACATGCACACAGAAATTGAGAAAGTTATGGGCACGCCAGGGTGTCCTGTCACTGCAAAAAAACGAACGCCAGACACATGCACCACTTTGTGTCTGGCTTTACGGAGGTTCTGGGAAATCAAACCCAGGCCATAAGGCTTTACAGGTAAGCGCCTTTAAACCCTGAGCTCCCTGAGCTATTCTCCAGCCTCTAAAATATTAATGAAAAAAATAAGAGTAAGGTAGGATTGGAGAGATGGCTTAGCAGTTAAGGCGTTGGCCTACAAAGCAGAAGGACTTGAGTTTGATTCCCCAGTACCCATATAAAGCCAGATGCACAAGGTGGCGCATGTGTCTGGAGTTTGTTTGCAGTGGCTGGAAGGCCCTGGTGCACCCATTCTCTCTGTCTATCTGCCTGCCTCTTTCTCTCAAATAAATAAATAAAATATAATTTTTAAAAGTAAGGTAATAGGCAATTAAAGGCATGCGCCTTTAATCCCAGCACTTGGGAGGCAGAGGTGAGTTCGAGGCCAATTTGAGATTATATGGTGAATTCCAGGTCATCCTGGGCTAGAGTGAGATCCTACTTCACAAAACCAAAAAGAAAAAGTAATCAAAATCCCCATCACCTCCCTCCCTGGGGATCACCACTCCAGACTATTTTAATTCTGTGCACAGATCCAAGATTTGCGAGCACGCGAATTCACTTTCCCAGTGTGTGGTAGCGTCTTCCTACCAAGCCTCACCCATTCTCCTTGGTCCACAGGGTCGAGGTGGGCTGGGCTCCATCTTCGTCTGGGCCTCAGGGAACGGGGGCCGGGAGCACGACAGCTGCAACTGTGACGGCTACACCAACAGTATCTACACACTGTCCATCAGCAGCGCCACGCAGTTTGGCAACGTGCCCTGGTACAGCGAGGCTTGCTCGTCCACACTGGCCACCACTTACAGCAGCGGCAACCAGAATGAGAAGCAGATTGTGAGTCTTACCCGAGATGGGGCACTGGGGAGGGAGGCTGTTTGCTGGCTCCGCTCAGGACTCCCTCAGGTTCTGTGTGTTCTTAGTGCATTTGACTGAGAGCTGCTGGGTCCTCATGGAATGGGAGCTGGGGCTCCTCCCAGACTCTTGAGGGCTGTGAAGCCTTAAGAAATGTAGACTGAGCTGGGTGTGGCGGCACATGCCTTTAATCCCAGCACTCGGGAGGCAGAGGTAGGAGGATCACCATGAGTTCAAGGCCACCCTGAGACTACAGAGTGAATTCCAGGTCAGCCTGGGCTAGAGGGAGACCCTACCTCGAAAAACCAAAAAAAAAGAAATGTAGACTGTGCTCAAAGCATACCTTGCACCCCAGAAGGGTCTCTTAAGTGGCCTTTCCACAGCAAGTTAGCAAGGCAAAATCTGGGATCCAAGTGTCTTGATTGATTGGTCATGCCACCTATGGTACTGAGGGGATATAGGCAAAGGGAAGGTGGGCAGCCTTCAGCCCCTCTTTCCTCTTCCCCAATCAAGACCTCTCAACACTTCTCCTCTGGCAGGTGACCACTGACTTGAGGCAGAAGTGCACAGAGTCTCACACAGGCACCTCAGCCTCTGCCCCTTTGGCAGCTGGCATCATCGCTCTCACCCTGGAGGCCAAGTAAGTGGGCAAGTAGCACGCTGTCCCTACCAGTGCTCTTTGTAAGGCAGCTGTTAAGTCTCTAGCCGCTGTGCTGTCCGTAATCTAAGCCCCACCTCTCCTTCTTTTGCAGTAAAAACCTCACTTGGAGGGATATGCAGCACCTGGTGGTACAGACCTCCAAGCCAGCCCACCTCAATGCTAATGACTGGGCCACCAATGGTGTGGGCCGGAAAGGTGAGGGTAGGGTGACCCAGGATCTAGGCTACAAAGTAGGTTGGTGGGCACTCCCACCTCTGCTCACCCTGCCTTCCCTGCCTCCACAGTGAGCCATTCATATGGCTATGGGCTGTTGGATGCAGGTGCCATGGTGGCCCTGGCCCAGAACTGGACAATGGTGGCTCCCCAGCGGAAGTGTATCATTGATATCCTTACGGAGCCCAAGTGAGTACAGAACCTAACTGGAAGGGAGGGAGTGGGGCCTGAGAGCTGCAGGGGTGCCTGCTGGTCCTTTCTGGCCAGGCTGACACCCTGTCATGGTGCTCTCTGCACAGGGACATTGGCAAACGGCTGGAGGTGCGCAAGACTGTGACTGCGTGCCTAGGCGAGCCCAGCCACATCACCCGGCTGGAGCACGCTCAGGCCCGGCTCACCCTGTCCTACAATCGCCGGGGTGACCTGGCCATTCACCTCGTCAGCCCCATGGGGACACGCTCCACCCTGCTAGCTGCCAGGTGCTCACCCTGTTCCCTGCCCACCCCCATGGCCCCTAGCAATCCTCTAAGTGGGGCACTGGTGGCACTTGGGGAGGGGAAGCTGTATCCTGCGGGACTGTCTCATCACAGGAATCCCTGGCTCGTCCACATGCCAACTGTGTGTGTCCTTTGTGATGTGCCTTATACCTCGAATCCTCTGGCAGAGCGCATCTGGTCTATGGGGAAACGACCGGTCCAATAGGGTTGGGCTACAATGGGGAGAACTATGTATGGCCTGTGTATCAGTGGCCAAGTGATTCTGGCCTGGATCCCTCCCAAGACCTCAGATGACTATGGCACTCCTTCCCCCAGGCCACACGACTACTCTGCAGATGGGTTTAATGACTGGGCTTTCATGACAACCCATTCCTGGGATGAGGACCCCTCTGGCGAGTGGGTCCTGGAGATTGAAAACACCAGCGAAGCCAACAACTATGGTACTGGGGACTTGAGGGGTGGGGAATGAGGACAGGAGCTGGTGAGTCTGGGTGCTGGTGGGTATGGCATCTGCACCCTCTAACTCTTGCCTCCTCCCTGACTCTGGAATAGGGACACTGACCAAGTTCACTCTTGTACTCTATGGCACGGCCCCTGAAGGGCTTCCCACACCTCCTGAAAGCAGCGGCTGCAAGACCCTCGCATCCAGCCAGGCCTGTGTGGGTCAGTAGTGGGTGCTGTTGGAACCAGGGAACAGGGCTGGGTGGGGGAAGAAGGCACAGTGAAAATGGGGTCTCAGGAGCTCCTAGGGTTTCTGCAGACTGGTGATTGTGGTTGGAGCTGCAGGTCTGTGGGGCCACCATAACCTGGGGTGGAGGGCTCATTGGCTCCGAGGCCCTGATCTCCACTGATACCCACTCTCCTCTCCCATGCTGCCAGTATGCGAAGAAGGCTTCTCCCTGCACCAGAAAAGCTGTGTCCAGCACTGCCCACCAGGCTTCACACCCCAAGTCATTGACACACACTACAGCACCGAGAACGACATGGAGACCATCCGTGCCAGCGTCTGTGCCCCCTGCCACTTCTCCTGTGCCACATGCCAGGGTCCAGCCCCTACGGACTGCCTCAGCTGCCCTAGCCACGCCTCCCTGGATCCTGTGGAGCGGACATGCTCCAGGCAAAGCCAGAGCAGCCGGGAGTCCCGGCCCCAGCAGCAGCCACCCGCATTGCCCCCAGAGGTGGAGGTGGAGCCCCGGCTCCAGGCTGGGCTGCTGCCCTCACACCTGCCTGAGGTGGTGGCTGGCCTCAGCTGCGCCTTCATCGTGCTGGTCTTCATCACTGTCTTCCTGGTATTGCAGCTGCGCTCCGGCTTCAGCTTCCGGGGGGTAAAGGTGTACACCATGGACCGTGGCCTCATCTCCTACAAGGGACTGCCCCCTGAAGCCTGGCAGGAAGAATGCCCATCTGACTCAGAAGAGGATGAGGGCCGGGGCGAGAGGACCGCCTTTATCAAAGACCAGAGCGCCCTTTGACGAGCCCACTGCCCATCCCCTCAAGCTGATCCCCTCCTTGGGCACTTTTTAATTCACCAAAGTATTTTTTTATCTTGGGTCTGAATTTGGACCCTAGCTGGGAGGCAAGAGGGGCAGAGAGACTGCTTCCTACCCTATCCTGGGGTCTACATGGTTGCCTGACGTGAGGCACCAGGATCAACTGGGTGGGGAGAAGGCCTCCCCTCACCCCAAGCACCCCTCCATGTGGAGAAAGGAGTGAAACCTTTAGGGCAGCTTTCCGAGGCCCAGGCCCCAGCCAGAATTCATGCGGAGCGACGAGGGGCAGCCTTTTCCAGGGTTCCTGAACCAGGCTGCAGCCTTTCCCCTTCCCTGTCCCTCTAAAGCAATAATGGTTCCCATCCAGGCAGCAGGGAGGCTGGCTAGGAGGTACTTGAAAGAGGAGGCCACCTCTCTAAGGGCTTTTGCATCCCTAACCCTGTCCCCACACTGATGAGCCCTGGCAGAAGCCACGATCATAGGAAGGGACCAAGGCAGTCCAGGTACCTCCTGGGCGCCTGTGTGCACCGATGCCCCTGGTGTGTGTGTGCTCTGGGCTCCACCTCAGCTGGCAGCCAGGCTGAAGCTCTGTGGGCCCTGCGCTGGTATTCTGACCACCCTCTTCTCCCCCCAGGGCCCAAGGCCCTGTTTTCTGAGCCCGGGGCTGCTTGGGCTGTTGGCACTCAGTCCCAAAGCCCCTGGGTGGGTGGTGGGGAGGGACGGTGGCCCAGCCGGCCTCTCCCGCCTCCCACCCGATGCTGCTTTCCCCTGTGGGGATCTCAGGAGCTGTTTGAGGATATATTTTCACTTTGTGATGATTTCACTTTAGATGCTGATTTTTTTTTTTTGTATTTTTAATGGGGGTAGCAGCTGGACCACCCACCTCCTCACACCTATGTCCACCCTGCTCTTCCCCTGGCTGCCCAGGCTGCAGCATGTTGCTGAGGAGTGGGAAGTAGCTGAGCCCCATGTCCTAAAGAGGCAGGCCAGCCAGGTGGGCTCTAGGAAAGGGGGTCATGGTGGGAGGGGTAGGCTGACATCTGTGTTTCAAATGGGGCTTGTGCCAAGGGCTTCTGGGTCATTGGCTATCCAAGTGCCAGGGGTGGGCAGGTGGCAGCACCAGGCCCCTTCTAAC
>PVHP010044258.1:0-14173 GCA_004024765.1 Zapus hudsonius
CCCCCCCCCTGCATTCTCCTGCACCACACAGACCACGCCCACACAGGCACAGTCAAACAGAAGACAGGAACACTTGCTCCTGTGTGAAGGAGCAAGCAAGCACACACAGGCGCCACATGGCCCAGGAGGGGACACCTTCCTCCCCCAGCACACCTCAGGCCCCTGATCAGACTCTGGCTTTCTGTGGCCACCACTCTTGCCCCTTCTGTCGCATGGACCCAGTGAGGGAAGGGGACTCTGCTGCGGGCTTCTTTTCTGCCCCTGGACCAGGTCTTGCTCAGTGACTAGCTGCACCCCTAAGGTTACTCCTGGCCCAGTCCCATTTCCTCCATTCTCTGGGGTGGGGGACTGTTCTTGGTGTCTCTACAGCTGCAGCAGGCTCAACCCTCACTCTGCTGGTCACTCCTCCCACGCTTACCCAACACAGGTCATCTCTGTCATGAGCCTCATCTTTACCATCTGTAAAATAGGTCAACACTAAAAACTACCTTACCAAAGCTGAAGTGTCCCGGTGGTCAAATGGTGGGTGACAGCTGAGTCTGGTGGTACTTGCCTATAATCCTCCTGGAAAGCAGAGGCAGGAGGCTCAAGAGTTTAAGGCTAGCCTCAGCTTACATAGGGAGTTCTAGCCTGGGCTATAGGAGACGGCCTTGAAAAGAAAAGTGGGTGAGAGTATGGCAGAGATGGACACAGCCAGGCACTAACCTTGGAGAGAGGCTGACCCTGTCCTCCCAGCTGGAAGTGACAAGTCACCTCCATTAGGCCAACAGGAACCCAGCACCCTCACACAGGGTGGGGCAATCCATCCATGTGGAGAAATGGAAAAACAGAGAAGCAAGGTGGAGGGAGGCTGGGTGCAGGGTGACTACTGTTCATCAAGGTGGGGGGCTGGGTGCAGGGTGACTTCACCATTTTTCTTCTGGGGGCTCTCCAGGGTTAGAACTGTGTGCTGGGTGTATGCAGCCAGGGGCAGAGCAGTGGCTGCTCTCACTGAACCCCAAGTCTGCAGAGACAGGCAACAAGGGAATAAAGGTGACAAGAGCGACAAGGATCCCTGGGGGGATGGGAGCCAGGGGCCACCATGCTCGTTCCAAAACATGTCTATACATGGACCTGTGCAGATCCCAGACTTCTTTCTGGAATGTTCTTATCATTTCCATCCCCTCCCTCAATCTCTAAATGTGTTTTGAAAATTTCTGCCCTCGAATGGAGCACAGTACTTGAGATCAAACTCAGGGCTTCTCCGCCTTGCTGTGTGGCCTCCGACCAATCACTCCTGCCTTCTGAGCATCCAAGCTGTGGCCAGGACAGCTGTGAAGGGCACCTGAGGTGATGTGGATGAACTTGAGCTTGCCCTATCCCTCCCCTATCCCATGATAGCAGTCCTCAGGTCCCCAACCTTGTCTGGACCCCAGGACCTGGCAGTTCAGTTCTCTACACAAGCCAGTGTGGGAGGTGAGGTGGAGGGCAGCACCAGTCCAAGGCTAGCCCTAGTGACCAGAGTGAAAGGATGGACAGCTGAGCTGCCCAGGGGCTCAGGTCCAGCCTTTCTGAAGGGGTATGTTTCAATGGAGATGGTTTTCTGGAACCACAAGATTAATCTGGCTGGTGAGCTGAGCTCTGCCTGAGGGCCATGGGTCCACAAAGACACACAACCCTTGAGTCTCAACCCCTGCCCACCCCCACGCATGCTCCCGTGCACGCACACACAGGAGCCAGGTGCTGGAGATGCTCTCACAGCCTAGGGGGCACCCAGAGCGCCAAGAAGCATGGCAGGTCGGGAAACAGGCTAGTGATGGAGTCCTTTTGGAGCTACACTGGTGTTCCACGGAGGAGGCAGAATTCACATTTGCCCAGTGCTGAGGCAAGAGCCCTATTCGCCAGGATACCCAGGTTCCGGCTCTTTGGTGGCCTTGTCTCATTCCCCACCACCTCACAGTTGCTCACAGGCCCAGGAGGGTCACTGGGAACAGTTGTTGGCTGCAGGGCAGATCATGGGGGTTGGGGGAATGGCTGAAGGTCACCAAACCTCAACATATGAGAACCGGGAGGGACCTCAGGGACATGGACTTTGGCCAGCTCCAGGCTGCACACAGAAAAGCTTCAGCTCAGGGAGGTAGAGACACTGGCCCAGGGACCAGACACTGGCCAGCAAGATATTGGTCCAGCCAGAAAGTGGGGTTATGGGTAAGCTTTGTTAATGGCCAAACTGGGTCTCCTAGTTGCCTGCTGTGAGCCGACATCACTGAACCTCTCTGCCTCAATGGCCTCATACCGGAGAACAGGGATAATACAGCATGCTTAAAAACAGGGGTGAGAGGCTTGGGAGATGACTCAGCAGTTAAAGATGCTCGCTTGCAAAGCCTCCTGGCCTGCGTTTGAGTCCTCAGTATGCATATAAAGCCAGATGCACAATGAGGCGAATGCATCTGGAGTTCATTTGCAAGAGGTCCTAGCAGCCTGTACTCCTTTCTTTTTGTCTCTCTCTGAAATAAATAAATAAAAACATTAAAAACAAAACAAACAAGCAATAGCAAAAACCCGACCAAGGCTGAGGAGATGCATAATTCAATCCCCTGCACCCAAATAAGCGGCCAGGTATGGCTATGACCCCAGTCCCCTGGGGACTGGAGACAGAATTACCAGGGCTCCCTGACCAGGCAGGCTCACAGCAACACAGAAGAGTGGGCGAGGAGGACAGCAATGTTCTCCTCCAGCCTCCACCTGCACACATGTTCACATACTATCCATATACATGCCACACACACATGAAAAAGAGAAAAGTTAAGCATGGTCTGTGCTCAGAAGGCAGGTGACACGTTCTAGCTGGCACCCCACTCCTTCAGGGTGCACACAGGCAAGCCTTGGGTTGGCAACGGGGTGCTCCAGAGGTGATAGCCTCATTGCTGTGCAGTTTCTGCTGGCCAAGAGGTCAAGAGAGGGCCCTGGGGGCAGGGACTGTACACTTAGAGTGGAGAGGGATTAGGGCAGGAGGCAAGGTTCCAGGCAGAAGGAAAGGCCGGCATGGAGACCCAGGGAGGATGGTGACAATGTGGTTCATAATCACAGTGGGGGCAAAAGGAGGAGCTGCCAGGGGCATAGGCCAGCTGGAGGGCACAGTGATCCAGGCCTTAGCACCACCGCAGTGGGAGGAAGCGGCCAGGCCTGTTTCAGGAAGACCTGCCTGGCTGACCTAGGAAGAGCCATCTGGATACTGGGTGGCCAGAGATGGAGGCAGGAGCACTGAGAGGGGGCAGGAAAGGAGCAGGTGGGTACAGGGTCAAGGGGGGCATGGGGAGTACTTCCAGGGCTTAGCATTTGGCTGGAGAGTCTGAGGATGTGGTCAGGGTGGGTGTGGGCTGGAGGTGATGGGCAGGAAGGATCCATGGTCCCAGCTACAGCAGAACTCAGGCTTTAGGGAATATCCTGGCTGACTCTCTGAGTCCTTGACCCTGGGTTTCCCTGCTCCAAGCCTCATTCTCCTGAGGGTTATCTGAGCTACTTCACCTCCAGTCCTTGGGTGGCAGCAGGTGGCTGTCCGCAGGGGGATGACCACCAGGAGCAGGCACTGACCCCACAGGGCAGCAGGTGGCCTGGAGCAGATAAAACAGTGCAGCAAGGACTCTAAGAACTGCAAACACACAGCCAACCTTGAAAGTGTACTTGGAAGTAGGTTTGTCAAGGAGGGGATGGAGTGTACTCAGCAGTTTGCAAGCCTCAGGGTGCTCTCCTGCTGGGTCTCTCACAGAGGGACCCAGGGCTTCCTTCAGATTCCCCACCTCACTCTGCACCCCCTTCCGACTGGGCTCAGTCTGTCCCCGCCTTTGTCTGGGTGCCTTCCACCTCCCCAGCTCTAGCCCAGGCTCTGGGCTGGGGTCTGGCTGGCAGGACACAGTCCCACCTCCCTGCGGAAGCATTACTTGGGGTCAAAGTCTCACTGTCTTTTGTGACCTTGGCCATCTCCTCGCCTGAAACCGCGTGTTCACAGCTAGATGTCCCATGGTTGTGCGCGAGCCCACGTGCCCCGCGCCTGGCTTTCGGAAGGGCATCCATCCATCCATCCATCCCTCCTTCCCTTCTTTTCCCAGCTGAGAAATCACGCTGAGGCTCAGCGAGGTGAAGCCCGCCCCCAAGGTCACCCAGCCTGGAGCCAGGCAGTGGGGTGCCCGGGGCACTCTGCTCCTCCCTGACCTCTCCCGGGGGTCTCAAGCAGCGAGGGGGGGTCGCAGAGGCAGGTGGCACTGCCAGGGCAAAGCCCACGGGGTGGAAAGGGTTAACGGGCTCCACCGCATTGGCCCGGCCTCCGAAGGAACCAGCCAATGGCAGTGCGCGGCGATGAGGTAATGCCCGGACGCGCGGTGTGGGCGTAGCCTGCAGGGACCCCGCTGTGCTCGGCGTCCCTTCTTTTCCCCCCTCCCCCAGCAACCTCTCACCTTTGACCTTGACGTCCCCGCCTGTCCTCCAACCTCTGCCAGCAGAAACCACCCCCCTGCAGGGGAGGACACCCCAACCTCTGCGGACAGGTGTCCAGAGGCGTCCAGGCCTGAGTCACACCCTCCGGGCCTCAGTTTCCCTTTCTGCAAGCAGGGGATCTAATGTCACTGGTCTTCCCAGGGCACCCCTCCATCCACGCCCTTGGCCCTGGCCCGATCCCCAAGCTCCCGAGGCCAGAGGCCCTCCGCGTGGCCCTGAGCTGACATTGTGTCCGCCCCTGACCGCCCGCCCCACTGGCTCGGGGGCCAAGTGCACCCCTCCCTCCCTCCCGCCCCCGGGGTTACTGCGCCCCGAGTTCGAGCTCGGGGTGGGGGAGGCCGGGCGACCCTCCAGGGCCCCCGGGCACGAAGCGGTTAACGCCTTTGCAGCGAGCTGGCAGCAATGCCCGGCTTATTAGTCAGCTGGCGGGGAGGGAGGGAGGGAGGGGCTCGCGTGGAGAGCCGCAGAAAGCTATTCTCAGGGGCTCCCAAGTGTGGGGGGGGCGGCTCAGCGGGAGCTACTGCTTCCCAGAAAGTTGATTATTTTTAACCCAGGAAGAAGAAAGGAAGGAGGCCAGGGAGAAGGACTCAGAGAAAAGAGGAGAGGAAGAGAGGAGAGGAGAGGAGGAGGAGGGGAGAGGACAAGGAAGGAGAGAAGGGGAGGGGGGGCTGGGAGGAATGGATGGGGTGCTGTCGCTTGCCTTACCCTGCTGCCCCCTGGCCAGGCTAGAGCAAGGGCTTGGGAAGAGGGGGAGGTCACCAGAGAGTCACAGTCCTGTCCTGGAGTACTGGGACAGTGGACAGGCCAGTACACTGACATGTCCTTGTCCTGGTCTTCGTGGTGACTCCTGAGACAGCTTGGGTGCCCTGAAAGAAGAAAGCTAATAAGGTGGCCTTGGGTATCTCAGCAGGGAGGGATTCTTGAGTGGAAGGGGGAGGCAGGCTCCCTTGCTCCAGGCTAAGAGGGTGCTGGGGACACGGTGGCCAACAAGACAGAGACAGCTGGCCCGCAGGGACCCCCGGCAGGGGAGGCTGAGCTGGGCAAGTCATTAATGCATTAGAGACCCCCAGGGAGGCAGGTCCCAGAGCTATGACCTCTGCAGGGGTCAGAGGTCCTTTGGAGGAGGGTACCTGAGGACCCGGATGACAAGGTTCCCAGGCCTCAGACCTAAGAGCCAGAGAGAATTTGTGAGGCAAGAAGGAAGCTTTGGAAGGGTTTTGGAGAGGAGGCAGGGGACCAACCTGCAGAGCTCCCTGGGGTGGTGGGGAGCCAAGAGTGGAGCTACAGTGCCAAGGTCATCGGAGGGCTGTGGCAGCCTGTCTCTAGGACTGAGGAGCTGGCCTTGGGCATGGTTTGCCACGTGGAGGTCAGAACTGGGCTGAAGAAGGCACCCACGGGGCTCTGGCTGTGCAGGGATGGGGCTGTTGCTACCCTGGAAGTGGGGAAAATGTAGGAGAGCAGGCCGATGGGAGGCCAGGCATTTGTATCTTTGAGGGGACAGCTGCAAGGGTATGCCAGAAGGGGAGGGCACAGGAAGAAGGGTAAAAGGGGTATGGAATATGCCAGAATATTGGGGGTTGGGTCTGCACTGTAGCAGAAGGCCCACCCTGGAGTGTGGGTCAGGTGTCAGTGAGTGGGAACTGAGTGCTCCTTCCAAGCGGGGCCAGGCCTAGACGAGATGGATTTGAGAAGGACCCAGCCACCCCCACCCTGTCTCTGTGGGACTTTGATCCTGCCTCCGACCCTTCCCAACCAGCCCAGTCAGGCTGGGCTGTGACTCCATCTCTGCAGGGTGCTGGGCTCCTGCTGGCCCTGGCCTCTCTGCAGGACACAGGCAGGTGCTCTGGCCAGGGCTCTTCACAGCAGGCAGGGCCCTGGACTCCACCAGCTGGCTGCCCAGTCCCTCCCCAGTGTCAGCATGGACTGAGGAGGAGAGGGGCTGTTTAGTCTGCTCTCACCAAGGACAGCCTAGAGAAGAGGGGAGAGAGAAAGGTCGGGCTGGTAGCCCGAGTCCTGGAAGAGTGTGCCTCAGTTTCTCCATCTGAGGGTCTGCTGCCTCTGAGCTATATTTATAACCAGATACCCCGGGCCTGGAGGATCCCCCCACCATGAAAGCCCCTCCTGGAAGGGCAGCAGACAGAAAGGGGGAGAGTTCTTATCCATACACGGGGGAGGGGAGTAAGGCACTCTGATGGATTTGCCAACAGCCCTTCCCCCAGGAAGTGTGACAGAAAGTCCTGGCTTCCCAGCAGACCTGGACCCACACCTATTGCTGATTCTCTGTGTTCTCTGGCCTCAGCATTCCTGTCTCTTCATCTGCAGAATGGGTGTAAGAATGCCAACTATGTCCTTCAGGGCAGAGGATCCATGGAGGTGAGGCCATCAGCCAAGGAGGTGGGCAGATGGCCTGTCTGTCTCTGAGCCTGAAGTTCCCCATCCACTGAGAGTGAGGCCCTTACTGCATTACTCCTGTGTGGCGCAAGCTCAGAGCAGTTTGGGGTGCAGCTCAGAGCTGCACAGCATAGATTTATGCGCATGCGTGAACACACAGATGGAGGGCAGGCTGTGACCCCAGCCTGCTCCTGCCATCTCTCTCCCAAACCTGTACACTGTACAAGGAGCTGGCCTGGCCCTTCAGTGCTGTGTCCCCACCAGGCACTTGGGGATCTGTTATCCACACCCCAAAGGCTGGCAGAGCACAAAGCAGGAGCCGCTGGCGGGTGGGCAGGCAGGCCTGTCTTCCTCCCTCGCTCTTTGTTAAGCTCCTTTTCAGCTGCGCCTGCAGAGCCTGGGTGTTCCGAGCTGACAATAATTGCAGCGTCTAGACAGTGTCTGGTAGGAGGCCTCCCTCTCTGTGCCTGCCAGCCTCTCCGGCCTCCCAGAGGCTCCCAGGCCTGGTCCTGCGGCCCCTGCCCGTTGCCCTCCTCGGTTCCCACACCCCCGACCCTCTGTGGCTGCCAGGGGCCCTGGCCTGCCTGCCTCCTGCTTCAGCCAGGGGCACACATTTCTCTCCCTCTCCTACCCTCTAGCTTAGGGTCACCCCATTCTGTCCTGTTCTGTGGCCTAAACTGCCAAGACAAAGTGGTCAAGTACCAGGCTGCAGGAAGACCCTAGAAGGAGCCAGAGCTCAGCACACATCTGGCTGGTGGGTGCCCAAGAGGTCTGAGTAGCTCCTCTTGCTGGATTCTGGGCTGAGTTTGGAAGCTCTGGACTTGGTTCTGGATCACCTTTCTAGCTCATTTCATTGCCTTCCCCATGGAAACACAGAGGAATCCGCACAGGAAAGACAGGAGCTGAGGAGAAGGGCCAGGGACTGTAGCAGGCAGACATGTATTGGTGGTTGGCTCTGGGAAGAGGTTAAAGGACTTTACTGGCAAAGCCTGCTGACCCAGGTTCAGTTCCCCGGCTACCTACATAAAGCCAGAAGCAAGAGACCTTGGTGTACACACACACAATCACACATATGCAAATAGATAATTTAAAAGAAGAAACAGAGAAGGGGACACAAGGGAGTACAAAATTGATCTCAAGAGTTTGGTGATCTGGGGGCTGGGGAGATCACTCAGGGGTTAAAGGTGTTTGCAAAGCCTGCCAGCCCAGGGCTCAACTCCCCAGTACCCGTGTGAAGCCCAGTGCACAGGGTGGAGCTTGGATCTGGAGTTCATTTGCAGCAACAAGAGACCCTGATGAACCCCTGTTCTCTCTCTCTCTCTCTCTCTCTCTCTCTCTCTCTCTCTCTCTCTCTCTCTCTCTCTCTCTCTCTCTCTCTCTCCGTGGGTGTGTGTGTGTATCTCTACTCTTGCACATAAGTATTTAAAAATTAAAGCGTTCAGGGATCTGGGGCTGGAGAGAGAGCTCAGTGGGTAAGGTGCTTGTGGTACAAGCATGAGGACCTGAGATTGGATCCCCAGTGCCCATGTAAAAGCTTGGTTTGGTGGTGTGCACACATGATCTCATCGCTAGGGACCTAGAGCCAGAGGATCCCTAGGGCTCGCTGACTGGTATAGACAGATCAAAGAGCTTTGGCTTCAGTGAGAGACCCTGGTGCGAGCCCACTGAGAAAGACCTCGAATGCTGACCTCTGGGTCATCTTGCAGCCCACACACATATGAACACACACACACACACACACACACACACACACACACACACACACACACTACACATACATGCAATGCAACAACAAAAAAATTTTAAAAAAAGATTTTAATATCTATTTGTTCCAGCCCAGCCCTGTAGCTCTAGAAGATTCCCTAGAGGCTTGAGTCTCCTGGAGGATGTCGGGATGGCCTTAGACTCTAACAGTAACAGTAGCAGCCAGTAAGCTCAGCCCTGCCCTGCACCAAGCTCTGCGCAAACTCCACTTGCATCTTAATGTACTTAACACTCCCAGCACCCCCCCCCACACACACACCAGAGAACAGGAGTGAAAGAATAAGAAGGAGCCTCTGATTGGTACCAGGAAGCAGCAGAGGGACTTGCCCAGAGTCACGTGGCCAGGAAGCGGAGAGGCCAAGATTTGAAGCCAGAAATTCGTTCCAGAGCCCAATAATGACCTATAAACTGGGTTTGATGGTGCATGCTTGTAATCCCAGCACTCAGGAGACTGAGGCAAGAGGGTCTTGAGTTCAAGGCCAGCCATGGTTACATAAAGACACGATGTTTCAGAAAAAAAAAAAAAAGACTTGGGATTTAGCTCAGCGTAGAGTACGTGCTTGGCATGTTGAAGGCCCTGGCTCATCCTCAGCACTGAAAATAATAATTGTAATAAATAAAAATTAAATATAAAAGTGAAGCCTGGAGAGATGGCTCAGTGGTTAAGGCACTTGTCTGCAAAGCCTAACAACCCAGGTTTGAGTCCCCAGTACACAAGTAAAGTCAGATGCAGAGTGGTGTGCGCATCTGGAGTTCCTTTGCAGCTGCTGGAAGCCCTGACACCTGACATGCCCATTGTCTCCCCCTTCTTCCCCTCTCCTTGCAAATAAATAACTAAAAATAAAATTTCTCTATTAAAATTGAGCCAGAGCCAGGCTTGGTGGCACACTCCTGAAATCCCAGCACTTGGGAGGAGATTGCATAGTGAATTCCAGGTCAGCCTGGACTAGAGACCCTACCTTGAAAAAAACAAAAACAAAACAAAGAAAAAAAATAATTGAGCCAGTCACGGAGGCTCCCAGCACTTAAGAAGCTAAAATAGCAGTATTGCCGTGAATTCAAGTAAGTCTGGGCTACCGAGCGAGTTCTAGATCATTCTGGGCTAGGGTAACAAACAAACAAATAAACTAAACTAGATCTCTGATGGGAACATTAAGTGTGTCCTGCCTGCCTGGGACAGCACAGCATCTTCCCTGAGCTGCTATTGGGGAGCCTGTGGATAAGAATAGGGGGGGGGGGGGTAGTTCAGTCAGCATGAGAACCTGAGTTTGAACCCTAGAACACATCTTTAAAAAAAAAGCCGTGTACAGTGGTAAAAGCTGGGGGGATTGGCTCACTGGCCAGCCTGGGCTACTACAGGCGAGCTCCAGGCCAATGGGAGACCCTGTCTCAAAGAGTGGCAGCCCCTGAAAAGTGACTCCCAAGTGTGGCCTTCACACACACATGCATACGCATGCGCCTACATGCATACGCATGCGCCTACATGCATCCCCCCCCCCATACACACACATACACACACAGACCCTTCCTTGGCAGCTGGGTGTGACCTAACTCCAAGTCAAAAGACTCTGGTAATTCTACCATCCTAGCCTGGGTGGTGGTGACAGTGGTGATAAAAGAAGTCACAGACAGGGTGACATTTCCTACCTCTCCCCTTGGGGCTATTTCTAGAAGATCCAGTTGGGCCACACACTGGGAAGACCAGCCCAGAGCTCTGTCCTCAGACCACAACCTGCAGGAGATTACCACGTGTGCACACACATACACAAAGGCTTTCTGGAAGCCCAGAGATGGGCCTAGATTTCAGGCTTGCTGGAGGAGGTACAGCCACGTGGCCTCTGGGAATGATGAAGAGTTAGGCTCCCAAGGGAGGGAGGAGTGTCCCCAGATGAGAGAAGAGCCAAAGCTCCATGCTCACAGGCTGGGCAGTTGGTAGACAAAGCTGAGACTTAGTCCAGAGCTGCAAGAGTGTCACTGAACAGGGCTGTCTGTGGTGACCACAGGAATAGGCCCAGGGCCAGCTGCTTAGACAGGAGGGGCCCTGTGACATAAAGGCTGGCCTGCTGGTTGCCTTCCCTGCTGCTCCAGACAAGACTCGGAGGGTGCAAAGGGCAAACCTGCAGGCAGGGAGGCTGGGAAAGCTGAACCCTGGCTCAGCCATGTATTCCCAAGCCAGCTGGAGTCCACTCTGGGCCGGGTCAGCCTCAGGGCCTCCCTTAGGAGGGATGGGCTGAGAGGCCAAAGGGGGAATATTCAACCTCCCATCAGGCCCTTTGCACTTGTTCCTTGGGTCTGGCCTGACAAGGCTTTGTTCAGAGGAACTTTCTCCAGCGCACCCCACTCCATCCTGGCCCCCTTCCTTCACGACCCCTAACATCCCCATCACTGATGCTCCTCGGTGGCATCCGAGCCCCTTGAGGGCAGGACTTGGTGCCCACGCACTGAATGCCAACACTGCTCCGATTCTGAATAAGTGGATGGCCCTTGTCAACCCTGCGTCACACGCCAAGGCTGGGAGGAACGTGGCGGGAGCACCCTGGGCTGTGCTTGTTATGACATTGTGTGGCGACAGCCCCCGGCCTCGATTGTCCAGGCTGAGAAATGGGCACCTTGGAGCTCCGGACAGCACCACAGAAGCTAGGCGGGTCCCTGCAGGACAGACAAAGAGCTCAGCAGCCCCAGGAGCTGCCAGCCTGCCAGACGGCCATACATAATTCATTGCCAAGTGGATGGGGCCGCGGGCGCCTGGCACCTCCCTGATTGCTCCTCGTGCCATCTTCATAGATGCGGGGCGTGAGCCTCCCCCATTCACCCAGGGCGACCCTGAGGCTTCCACATGGTGCCATCACACAAACCACCCAGCCAAGCAGGGCTCCCGGAGAGCAGGTGGGTGGGAGGGGCAGTCATCACCTTTCTGTAGAAGAGGAGACACTGGGTGGGGGTGGGGAGGGTGGAGGCTCCAGTGGGTAGAGAAGGAGGCACCTTCTCCTGGCCCTGCCACCTCCTTTCTTCCTTTAGGCCAGGTCCCCATCATGGTGGCCACCCAGAGTGCCAGCCTGGACTCAGAGTGGCCTCAGTTTAACGCATTGTGAAATGGAAGGCCAGTAGCCACTCTGGTAGATCAGACCTGGCTGGCAAGCTGGGCGTCAGCACTCTGGGAGCAGTCTCAGAAGTGAAGGGTGGGTTCCCCAGACTGATGGGCTGATGGGGGAGGCAGGAACAAGGGGGGTCTTGGGGTGATAGAACGTTCTAGAATCTAGGACTGGGAAGGTGGCTGGGTGCTTAATGGCATGTGCTTGCAAGGCCTGGTGGCCTGGGTTCAGTTCCCCAGTACAATGTGACACCTGTGTCTGGAGTTCCTTTGCAGTGGCAAGAGGCCCTGGTGAGCCCATACTCCCTCCCTCCCTCCCTCCCTTTCTTTCTCTCTCTCCTCACAAAGAATTAATAATTTAAAAAGAAACATTCTAAAATCTCGATCTTTTGTTTTGTTTTGTTTGAGGCAGGATCTCACTCTACCCCAGGCTGACCTGGAACTTACTCTGTAGTCTCAGGCTGATCTCCAACTCACAGAGATCCCCCCACTTCTGTCTCCTGAGTGCTGGGATTAAAGGTGTGCACCACTGCACCCGGCTTTTTAAAGATTTTTTTAAAAAAATATTTTTATATATTTGGGACTGGAGAGATGGTTAAGGCACTTGCCTTCAAAGCCTAATGACCCAGGTTCAATTCCCCAGCTTCCACATAAAGACAGATGCGCAAAGTGGTACATGTATCTGGAGTTTGTTTGCAGTGGCTGGAGGCCCTGGCACACTCACTTTCTCTCTGTCTGTCTCTCTCTGCTTTTAAATAAATAAATAAATAAATAGAATATTTTTTTAAAAATTAAAAAAATATTTTTATATATTTATTTGTGAGGAGAGATTGGGTGCACCACCAGGTTCTCCTACCACTGCAAATGAACTCCAGACACATGTACCATTTTGTGCATCTGGCTTTACGTGGGTCCTGGGGAATCGAGCCTAAACTGGCAGGCTTTGCAAACAAGCACCTTTAACCACTGAGCTGTCTCCCCTGCCCAGAATCTTGCTTTTGACTGGGATGAATGCCATCCAGTCATACAGAACTAAATACGTCACACACGAATGAATGTAGGTGAAACAGGACACCCAGGGGCTGGTGGACTCTGCCAACATCAACACCCTGGTACCCACCCTGTGTTTCTTACAACTGCATATTAATCTACAGTGATCTAAAAAAAGTCAATTAAAAACGATCTCCTCTGTGGGCTGGGGAGATGGCTCAGTTGATAAAAGGACTTGCATTGCAAGAGAAATGAGGGCTTGAGTTTGATCCCCAGAACCCACTTCAAATGCAGGGCACAGAGGTGTGCTGGGGAGGCTCCCTGGAGCTCACTGGCCAGACATTCTAGCCCAATCGGTGAGCTCCGATCCTGTCTCAGAAAGAGGTGCATGGCCCTCAGGAGTGACAGCCGAGGTTGACCTCTGGCTGACACACTCATGCATACACACATGTGCATCTCAACACACATTCGCACATGCATACATGCATGTGTGTGCCCACATAATGCACACATGCATACACATGTGTGTGCCACATACATACACACGTGTGAGTGCCCACACACATGCGCACATGCATACACACATGTGGGTGCCCACACACATATGCACATGCATACACATGCACACATACTACATGCGCACACAAACAAGCCAGGCAAAATGAGCATGGTGGCTCATGCCTGTAATTCTAGCACCTAGGAGACTGAGGCAGAAGAATTGAGTCTCCTTCCAGAGCCTGGGCTCCCTGTTCCCTCTGCCCTGGAGAATAAGGAAGTTGCCCTGTGTGGTGGCACATGCCTTTAATCCCAGCACCCAGAGGCAGAGGCAGGAGGATCCCTGTGAGGTCGAGGCTACCCGGAGACTAGAGTGAGTTCCTGGTCAGCCTGGGCTAGAGTGAGACCCTACCTGGGGTGGGGTGGGGGGAAGAATAAGGAAGTTATCCTGTTGTCATCCCCTCCTCCACCCAGGCAGGGTCAGGGCCAGCGGGCATTTTCCTCAGCTGTGGATGGTCTTTTCTGTCATTCTGAGTGAGTGTCCCATCTTTGTCCCAAAGTGTGTTAGAATTTCAATTCTGCCCCATGACACTTCAGAAGAGGTCCTGGAGGGAACAAGGAAGGCCTTTCTGTCCTCTGTGTCCTGAGGCTGACTCACCCCTGGTTGGAGGGGAGGGAATATTAGTCATAGATGGAGCCAGACTTCCTCTCACTGTGAGGCTCTTGGCCACCTCTGTCCTCGCCTTGGCTCCTGAGCTCCTCCTTGGAAGCAGGAAAGAACTGACTGGATTCTGCTAAGAGTCTTCCAGGCTCACGATGTCAACTCCACGTTGCCAGTCAAACAGGTCTTCACTTCCTGTCACCTGTGGTCAGTCACACAGCCTGCCTGTGGCCTTCCCTCTGCCTTTCAGCTGGAGCACATACACTGAGGGGATTACACAACCCCAAGCCAGGAAGTCACTCAACCAA
>PVHP010044259.1:0-14050 GCA_004024765.1 Zapus hudsonius
TCTCTCTCTGCTTGAAAATGAATAAATAAAATATTTTTTTAAAAAAAGAATCAACCAGTAGATGTGGGAAACCCACTGCAAACTAGACACCTTCTGAAAGGCTGCTATCCACAGTGCACGAGAACGCCCCCAGGAAAACAGCCCGACTTGAACTTGGCAAAGGGCACTTCTCAGAAGTAGCAGCAGATCCACGAAAAGCTGCCAGGGAACCACATATCCAGAGGCTCATCACCTCGCCTCTGTTAGAATGGCTTCTCACGGCTCCGGCTGTGCTGCCGCATGAGCACCACACCCCAGCTGATGGAGTAGCTTCTAGAATGGCTGTGATCAACAGACCATTGTACCCCGTGGTGGTGAGGAGGTGGTTGGAGTGCAACTAAAACACGGTCGTCTTGGAAAACGGTATGGAGGCTCCACGGAACGGAACACTAAAAATGTATTCAGCGATCCCATTACTGGTCTACATGCAAAGGAATTGAAATTAGCGTGTTAAGATGCATCTACACTCCCGTGTTCACTGAGACAAATTAGCAAAGCCAAGAGACAGAAGCAACTGAATAAAGGGAAAGGTGGAATATGTACACATGGAAAAAGAATCTGTCTTTATTTTATTTTTTGAGGTAGGGTCTCGCTCTAGCCCAGGTTGACCTGGAATTCACTATGTAGTCTCAGGGTGGCCTCGAACTCAATGCAATCCTCATACCTCTGCCTCCCAAATGCTGGAATTAAAGGTGTGAACCACCACACCCAGCAAGAATCTATCCTAAAAGAAGGAAATCCTGTCATTCCAAAACTGGGAATCATTATATGGAATAAATCCGAAAGACAGTACTAAGTAATCTCACATGTGGAACCTAAAAAAAATTTGATTTCATAGAAACAGAGTAGAAAGGTGGTTACTAAATGGGGAGGGCTAGAGAGAGGGCTCAGTGGCTTTTGCTTGCAAAGCCTGACAGCCAAGGTTTGATTCCCAAGTACCCAACACAAAGCCAGATGCACAGTGGTACATGCATCTGGAGTTTGTTTACAGAACAAATGACCCTGGCTCACTTTCTCTCTCTCTCTCTCTCTCTCTCTCTCTCTCTCTCTCTCTCTCTCTCTCTCTCTCTCTCTCTCTCTCTCCATGCAGTCAATAAAAGAGAATTTAAGGGAGGGCTGGAGAAATAGCTCAGCAGTTATGGTGCTTGCCTGCAAAGCCTAACAATCTGGGTTCGATTCCCTAGTATCCATGTAAAGCCAGATGCACAAAATGGTCCAGGCATCTGGAGTTCATTTGCAGTGGCTGGAGGCCCTGGCACACCAATACTCACTCTGTCTGTTTCTTCCTCTCTGTATCATTCAAATAAATAAATAAAAACATTAGAAAGAATTTGAGGCTGGGAGGAGAAGGGATTGAGAAAAAGGAGACATTGCTCAAAGGTACAGAGTCCCAGTCAGATGGGAGGAATAAGTTTTAGTGATCAGTTTTGTTTGTTTGTTTGTTTTTTGGTTTTTCGAGGTAGGGTCTCGCTCTAGCCCAGGCTGACCTGGAATTCACTATGTAGTCTCAGGGTGGCCTTGAACTCACGTCGATCCTCCTACCTCTCTGCCTCCCGAGTGCTGGGATTAAAGGTGTGCGCCACCACTCCTGGCTTTAGTGATCAGTTTTACTCCATGATGACCACAGCCAATAACATATATTTCTGTGATGGTTTGACTCTAAAATATACCAATACAGGTTCATGCTTTGAGTGTTCCCCAGGCCGTTGCACAATTTCGAGAGGCTGAGGACCTTTTCAGGAGGTAAGGCTGGCTGGTGAAAGGAGGTCACTAGGGGTGGGCCTGTGATGGTCATGCCCACCCCTGGTTCCAGCCAGCTGTCTCTGCTTCCTGGTCATGGCTAGTGCACATGCCCCCAGCTCCCTCTGCCCGCTGGTGCTCCTCAGTCCTGCCTTCCCCACATGAGAGACAGACACCTGCTGAAACCGGGACCCGAAATAAACCCTTCCTTCCTTGTTTCTATTTTTATATTTTTATTTCAAAAGTAACACAATTTAAAATGGTAAAAGAATAGGCTTTTAATTCCCTCACCACAAAGAAGATATGTTGGTGAGGTGTTGGATATGTTAATTAGCTATGAATCTTCCCACCATGGATTAAAATATACATGATGTTTCATAAATATCTACCATTATTGTCCATCAATTGAAACTTTTTACAGAATGAGTTTTAAGCATTTCCCCCCACCCCTGGGGAAGAGTTGAAATAAAGTTATAGGGGTTTATTATGTAGCCCAGGCTAGCCCAGAACTCAAGTTCCTCTTGCCTCAGCCTCCCAAGTGGCTAGCACTATAGATGTGCACCATAAAAAGTATGTCTTAAAAAATACTTTAAAGACAATTTTCTCCCTTACAACTAAACTTAAGAAGGAACTCAACTTGAGGGTTTTTTTTATTAAAGTGTGACCAAGTGACAGGATTTTCAAGATCCAGAAATTGCTTTACTGACCTCCCTCTCCCCCCCACCCCAACCTTCCCATGGCAGAGAGCACTGAAATCAACTGTAATTGCTTCCAGGCACTTCTACCAGGAACTGTGAGCGTGTCAGTCAGCCACGGGGATAGTGGGATTTATTTTATTTCATTTTAAAGAACCCGGATGCAGTTAACCTATTCACCAGATTGTCTTTCTCACACTATCCATAAAATGTGTTGGGTGTCTACGGTGTTGCCTACATAGCCCTCCGTCTTTAATGTCTTTAATTCTCACAAGCACCCTGGGAGGTAAATGTTATTAACGATGTGTCTATGGTCAGAAAGCAGAGAGATGTATGCTGGTATTCGTGCTCTCTTTTGGATTGAGTCTAGGACCCAAGCTTGTTGGGTGGTGTCACCCATGTGCAGGGTGGGTCTTCCTGCCTCGGTGAAACCTCTCTAGAACAAAGCCTCCCAAGGTTTGTCTCTTCGGTGATTCTAAATCCCGTGACCTCATGCTCCTGCCGTGAAATGTAAAGATATTGATTTTAAAAGATATTGGGAAATGTAAAGATATTGATGTCTGGGCCCAACTCACACAGGTTCTGCCGTCAGGACTTTGAAAATGCCTCACATTCTAATGTAGCCAACATAATGCCCATTGCTTTAAATAGTGGTAAGTACCTATCAAGTATAACATTCTTTCCTTCCTTCCTTCCTTCCTTCCTTCCTTCCTTCCTTCCATCCTTCCTTCCTTCCTTCCTTCCATCCATCCTTCCTTCGTCTTTTTACGTAGCTCTGGCTGGCCTGTACTAGTTATGTAGCCCAAATTGGTCCTTCTTTAATTTAGGGCAATCCTCAGACTTCCCAGGGCTGGGACTGCAGGTGTGCCCCCACCACACATGGCTTAACTTTTTCTTTTCTTGCAGACTGCTAAACTATCCCACACATGGAGGTTGAGAGAGTTAAACTTACTGAGGTCACCAACAATGGAATTTCCCCCTCAAATTTAATTTTTTTAAAAATATTTTTTTTATTTATGAGAAAGGGAGAGAGAATGGATACATCAGGGCCTCCAGCCACTGCAAATGAACTCCAGGCACATGCGCCACCTTTGCATCTGGTTTTATGTGGGTACTGGGGAATCGAACCTGAATCCTTAGACTTTGCAGGCAAGAGCTTAAACACTGAACCATCTCTTCATCCCTCCCCTGCAAATTTAAACCCATGAGTTTTCCATTACTAAGATTTCTCAAAGTCTGTTTTAAAGACCGCCTGTTAAAAGTGCAGCTCCTCGTGCTAGAGGCTTGATAGTCAAATTCATACCTGGCATTAACGAGGCCCTGAGTTCAGTCCCCAGAAACCCCACCTCAAAAGTGCAGATTAGGGGTGGGAAGATTGCTAAGCGGTTAAACGTGCTTGCTTGAAAAGCCTCCTGGCTTTCAATCCCCAGACACCCATGTAAAGTCAGATGCAAAAAGTGGTGCATACACCTGGCATGTTTGCAGCAGCAGGAAACACTGGTGTGCCCATACACACGTGAGCACACATAAACAAAAATTTAGGTGCAGCTAACGGTCCTGCCAAAGACCCACTGAATCAGAATCTCTGTGATGTGAAGGGAATTTTATGTTCTGACAGATTCTCAAGGGACTCTTGTCCCTTCTGGTACAAACCCTTAATATCACTGTGTTTTTGTCACTGACTCAAGCTGACTCCTGTCATATGGAGGGCCCAATCCTGTTTTGTTTTTGTTTTTTGAGGTAGGGTCTCGCTCTAGCCCAGGCTGACCTAGAATTTAGTCTCAGGCTGGCCTCAAACTCACAGCGATCCTCCTACCTCGGCCTCTCGAGTGCTGGATTAAAGGTGTGTGCACCATCACTCCTGGCTTTTCAATCCTTTTTTAAAAAATAATTTTATTTATCATTTATTTATAAGCAGAGAGAGAGAGAAAGGAGAGAGAAATGGGCCTCCAGTTTCTGCACCTGAACTCCAGATGCACATGCCACTGTGTGTATCTGGCTATTCATGGGCACTGGGGAATCGAACCTGTGCCATCAGGCCTTGCAAGCAAGTGCCCTTAATGGCCAAGACATCTCTCCAATCTCCCAATCCTTTTTTGACAAGTACTGCTTTTGAGTGTTGACTTGAAAACAAATTGCTTTAAACCCAAGAAGTGTGGAGGCAATGCGCTGTGGGCACCAGGAGGCCAGCGCCCCTCTGCCTGCCCGACGACATTAGCCCAGGGCGGAAGTTCTCGGAGAGCCACATCTTGGACCAGTTCGACCTTGTCACAGCTATATGCTGCTATCACCTGAAAACATTAAAGTCCTGATGTCTGGCTTGCCCTACAGAGGCTCTCAATTGGTTTGGGATCAGGACTTTGAAAACCCCCCCAGGTGATGCCAATGTGGGACCAAGGAGAGAATCAACACTGTAAATAGTGGTAGGTGTCAGTCAAGGATGACATTTTTAAGCAGACTGTTAAACTGTTCCCTCTGGCAAAAGATTGCAGTGTTTCTCTCTCTCTCTCTCTCTCTCTCTCTCTCTCTCTCTCTCTCTCTCTCTCTCTCTCTCTCTGCCTCTTTCTCTCTCAAATAATTTTTAAAAGATTGCATCATTGTATCAAAATACATCATATGTATTATGAAAATTGTCAATAAAAGGTTTCTTAAAATTGCAAATATTTTATTTGAGAGAGAAAGAAGCAGATAGAGAGAGCATGGGCGGCGTGTCAGGGAGAGTTTAGTGCTCTGCAAACCAATTCCAGATGTATGTCCTACTCCACGCATCTGGCTTTACATGGGATTGGGGGGATTAAACTCAGACAGCCAAGCTTTGCAGGCAAGCTCTCTTAACTGCTGAGCCCTGAGGAAGTTTGTTTATCGCTGCTTTTGGGTGGGTGGGTTGGTTGGTTGATTGATTTTCTTATTGTGGCCCCAGAACCAGTTGGATAATCTTATATGCAAATGCAAGTTATCTGGTCGAACCTACCAATCAGAAACAAGAGGGATGGGGCCAGCAATCTCTTTAAATATTGCCCAGGTGGATCCTTGCAAAAAGCCCCGTGGACGTGGACCAGGGCGTGTCACCAAGCAAATTATAAAGGAACAGAGTAGGTGTAACCTGTTCACAAGATTGCTTGATTCCCAGTGAGCCTGAAAAGCTGTTCTGTCGTCTTTGAGTTCAGCCTCGTTCCCACCCCACCGAATTCCAAAGGTAACACTTTAGACAACTTTTCCTCCTGTTTTTCTAAAGTGTTTTTTCCAGGCCCCTCCTTGATCGGCTCTGTTGTGTGGAGGGATAGGAGTTATTTGCCTTCCTGTCCTTCTGTTGACTATTCCCATCCCCCACCGGGTGCTCCTGGCACCTTCCCTGCGGGGGCCAGAGGTTCCCCAACCAAAATTCGCTGAAATCTTTAGGTGCCCTTAGCTAAAGAAGGAAGAGGGTTCTGTATCCTTTTTTTTTAAAGTCCTACTGTTAAATATTTGCTAAACCTCAGATATTAGTGGAAACACCTGTGTTGATTCAAAACGCCTGGCGTTAACCCTTTCCTGTCTCCTCAATGAGACCTAGGGCAACAAGGCTCCTGCATTTATCCAGGCCACCCTGGGCAATGGCAGTAAACCCTGAGCCTTTAACCATTATCTCCTGGTCACTCTGTGTGCAAGGAAGCCATCTTCTCTGCCCTAAGATAGAGGCTGAGGAGTGAATCCAAGGAATGTGTAGCTGCTTTGAGTCTCTCTGGAAAGCTGGTTCTATCTGTTCTGGAGTTGTGTGTTTACAGAAAGTATTTCTCAAGTATGTTTCCCTGCTGGGCTAAATTGACCTGCCATTTTCATCGTAATTCCCATGAGGGACCATTGGCTAAATGGCAGCTTTCAGGGCTGGAGCAGCTCCGGGGAGCATGGCCTGGGCTCAGTCCCCAGCACCCCATTTAAAAAGTTCCTCATCCACGTGTGAAATTACACCCAGGGCTTGGGATCCTCCCCTTCCTGGACTTCCAAGCTGAGGGACAGAGGGCAGGGGACAGGGGCTCCGGCTCCAGGCAGCCAGGTACCAACCAGCTGGCTCCCAGAACAGTCTTTGAAGCTCAGGCAAGGACACCTCTGGGGACCAGCTGAGGGGGGACAGCAGGCCTGTCTGGTGATGTCCTAGGCTGGCCCTGACACAGGCAGCTGAGAGATGGGCCATAGTGATGGGGGTCAGCCTCCTGTGGCAGGAGAAAGTGACTTCTTCAAAGAGGAGCTCAGCTCCCCCCCCCCAAAGTCTCACTGTAGCCAAGGCTGACCTGGAAGTCACTATGTAGTCTCAGGCTGACCTCGAACCCACAGCAATCCTCCTACCTCTGCCTCCCAGTGCTGGGATTAAAGGCTCAGCTTCTGAGGACCTTGTTCTACCGAGCACTCATTTCCTCCGAGTGGTCAGCTTTTGCTTTCTCTCAGGAGCACCTCAGAGGTCCTCCACGTCCTCTTCCCCCCACCCTGCTGCCTTTTCCTAAGCATCTGAGAGTGCTCCCGAGAAAGTCACAACTCTGAGAAATCACAAATCAAGGATACATAGATCCCAAATATTTCCCTGGGCATTTATGTCCTTAACAAGTTAGTTGTCTGGTTGGACTTCAGGTATCACTGGGTCGTGTCTACTTTTGGTTGCTGCACCTGCAACCCGGCCTACTGGGTGTCTAACAGGAGAAAGTGCACGACAGAGGGGGCTGCCCATGGGTCCACCTGAGAAACCGCCCACTGACCCCACTCACCGAATCGGCACCGGTACTGACACACTCCGTTCTTCCCTCCCAGCAGTTCCAGAAAGGAATCGAAGTAGCTGTTGACCGACTCGAAGCTGCCCCGCAGCTGCCGGAGGCCCCAGTCCGAGTAGGACTCCTCGGTTTTGGGGCTGGGGTCACTCCGAGCCAGGCCGACCCCCAGACCCAGCCAGATAAGCAGGAAGCCAGCAGGCAGCTTCATCCTGCACAGACAGGTGAGGAGCTGCGCCTGCCCCAGCCAGGGTCCCAGGAAGTCTGGGGACACCACCCAGGCGGGGTGTCAGGCAGCACGGACCAGGCCGGGATTGTCGGGAACACTCAGCCTGTGTCCCCAGAGATGGACTTTAAACACAGCCATGGAGGCTGGGACCTGATCAGGGAGATTACAGAGGGCAAAGGTGAAGCGTGGGAGGGCCTGTCTGGGATGACCCAAGAGGGGACTTCCCGGAGACCCCGCAGGCTGCAAGGGGATGCTGGTGCGCTCTGGGGGATGAGAGCACCCCTGAGATTCTGGCCCCAGCTTGTGAGTCAGTTTGGCTCCTTGGGGTGAGCTTCTAGACTCCCAACATCCCAGCCACACCCCTGAGCAGTGCCCTACATGCGTCTCTGGGGAGGCTCAGGAGGGTGTGACAGTCTCCTTCACCCACAGACGGGTTGTCAGAGCCCAAGCTTCAGGTGTGTTTCAGAGGGAGCTGAGTTTTGAGGACCCATCTGGGTCCTTCCTTGAATCTTCTTGGCCCTTAAACTCAAATCCTCCGATCCCTCTCCACTCCTCCTTCCCAGGGCTGGGGCGCACCTGCCTCCATCTGCAGGGAATCTCTTGATGATCCTGAGACCTACACGGGGCCTAAGGACTCTTCTGGGGACACAGTTCTGATGGTGGCTTTGAGAATTAGTTAAAAGCCCAGGAATTTATGAGAACAACCGTTGAGACTCTAGGATTTAAGGTTGTTCAGTGAGTGGCATTATTTTCACTTTATAGTTTTTACTCTTAGACATGGCAAGAAATGCATCTATAAAGTCACTAGCCTGGAAAAAAATGGCACCATTGTGGAGCAGACAAATTATTAAGCTTCTTTCTCAGGTGTCAGGAAAGTTCCCTAGGAAATACTAAATGAGTTAAGTTCCTCCAATTTAGGTAAGAAATGTGTTTGTCTAAAGACAAAACAGGAAGAGTAGGGGTTAAAAAATATTCATAATATATGAAATTACTGTGTCAATTTAAAAGCAAAAATGGGGGCTGGGGAGATTAAACAATTCAAGTCACTTGCTTGCAAAGCCTGCCAGCCTGGGTTCAATTCCCCAGTACCCACATAAAGCCAGTTTCTTTTGGCAAACACAAGATGGCAAGCAATATTAGTAATTTATAAGTTTAATTTTGAGGAACTTTGATTTTGCTGATACGACTGATCATGTATTAGTAGAGTTAGTGAAGAGAGTAGTGGAGAGTGTAAGAGTGTTTTTTCCCCATTTCTTGTGCATAATTTTTAGTGTAGTGGTAAAATAAAACATATTTTCCACTTGAACTAGTTTTTGAGTATTTAACATGTGGCATTAAGGATACTGATACACCATTGCACAGTCGTCACCACGACCCATCTCCACCTGCTTACCGATAATCCCTCACGTTCCTGGGCTCTGGCACTGTCTTCCTGTCCTAATGAATTGGGCTGCTCTGGGTACTTGATAGAAATGAAGAAATGAATGGTACAGCGTGTCTTTTGTGTCCGGCGTATTTCCCTTGGCACAGGGGTTTCCGGTTTATGTGTATATCAACACTTCATTACCATGGATGCTGCTGGGATATCCGCATAGACACGAGCTCCTGCCTCCAGTTCTTGGAGGTGCTTATCTGGAAGCGAGTTTTCTGGATCATGGGACAACTCCTGTCTAACCTTCTGATGGCTTTACACAGTGGCTGCCATTCCCCCCAGCGAGGTATGAGGACTCCAGTGAGTGCCCATATCCTTGACACTCAGTGCTTCCTTTGCTGACAGTAGCCATCCTAGTGGGTGTGAGGTAGCTTTGACTTGCATCTCTAATGACTGGTGTATAAAGCATTTTTCATGTATTTATGGACCATCTGGATAACTTCCTTGGAGAGAGGTCTTTTTACATCATCATTAATTGAGCTGTTTGGTTATTGGCTTAATTTTGTTTTGTTTTGGTTTTGTTTTTGAGGTAGGGTCTCGCTCTATCCCAGGCTGACCTGGAATTTACTCTGTAGTCTCAGAGTGGCCTCGAACTCACAGTGATCCCCCTGCCTCTGCCTCCCGAGTGCTGGGATGATAGGCCATCAGGCCCAGTTTATTCAGTGCAGGAGGTTAAACCCAGTGCATGCTAGGCCAGTGTTCTGTCAATTGAACTGTAGAGTCTCGCTATGTAGCCCAGGCTGGCCTCAAACTTGGGATCCTCCTGCCTCAGCCTCCTGAGTGCTGGAGCAGCAGGCATGCGTCACCACACTGGCTATGTTGTTGAGTTTGAGAAGGTCTATCTACTCTTGGTTTCAGTCTCTTTCTGGATATGTGACTTACAAATACTTTCTCCTATGGATCTCCCCATAGTGTCCTTTGATACTTACATTTGAAAACTTTACAAAATCCAGTTTATCTACTTTTTCTTTTGCTTTTGATGCCATATTCAAGAAAGCAAACCCAAGGCTGTGAAGATCTTACTCTATTTTGAGAGTTTTATTATAGTTTTAGCTTTTTATTTTTTAAAAATATTTTTATTTATGGAGAGAGGATGGGAGAAAGTGAGAAAGAAAGAGACAGAAAGAGAATGGGCGCACCAGGGTCTCTAGCCACTGCAAATGAACTCCAGATGCATGTGCCATTTTGTGCATCTGGCTTTACATGGGTACTGGGGAATTAAACTTGGGTCGTAAGGTTTTGCAAGGCAAGTGGCTTAACCGCTGAGCCATCTCTCCAGCCCTAAAAATTTATGTATTTGCAAGGAGGGAGAGAGCATGGATACGCCAGCTCTAGCTACTGCAAACAAACTCATGCAAACAAACGCATGTGTGTGCCACTTTGTGCATCTGGCTTTGTGTGGGTGGCTGGGGAATCAAACCTGGGCTGGAAGGCTTTTGCAAGCAAATGTCTGTAACCACTGAGCCAGCTGCCCAGCCCTGTAGTTTTAGCTTTTATGTTGAGGTCTTTGACTTTTTTTATAAAGATTTGATATTTTTTATATTTTATTTATTCATTTTCAAGCAGAGAGAGAGAGAGAGAGAGAGAGAGAGAGAGAGAGAGAGAGCACACCAGGGCCACCACCTTGTGGGTCTGGCTTATGTGGTTCCTGGGGAATTGAACTTGGGGCCTTAGGCACTGGAGGCAAGTGCCTTAACCGCTGAGCCATCTCTCCAGCCCCCGAGGTCTTTGACTTTTTAAAATAACATGATATCTTTAGATTGCTGGCATTGAGCTCTGAGTGTTCCTTGGCACATGGATCTTTGGGGCTGGAAGGAGATTAAGGTCCATTATGTCCACAGCTCTCCTGATGCTTGGGTCCCTTGTATACTCACCAGTTTCCTTGGTTGTTGCAGAGTGAGCCCTCATGTTTTTATGAATGAGTGGTTATTTTTCAGTTTGAGAATTTAATCATGCTTCCTTTTATTTATTTATGGTTTTTGAGGTAGGGTCTCACTCTAGCCCAGCTGACCTGGAATTCACGATGTAATCTCAAGATGGCCAGGAAGTCTTCCTACCTCTGCCTCCCAAGTCCTAGGATTAAAGGCACCACCACACTTCCTTTTTACATAAGGGAAAAGTAGTTATTGTCAACTAGGCATTTTCTCAAAACTGAAAAGAATACAGCAGATGTGTCCTTGCTATAAAAGAATTGTTAAACCCATACTTTCTCTTGAAGGATTTAAAACTCATGACCCTCACCTCTTAAAGTCCCCCCAAGTGCTGGTATTCTAGGCATATCCCATAAACCAAAATTTTCACTTACTGAGGACTGAGGAGATGGGTTGCCAGGCAAACATGAAGAAGCCTTCTTGCTTGCAAAGCCTGACGGCCCAGTTCAATTCCCCAGTAAGAAGGCAGATGCACACAATGGCACATGCATTTGGAGTTCATTTGCAAGAGGTCCTAACATACCAGTTTATTCTCATTAACTCTCTAATAAAAATATTAAGCTGGTCGTGGTGGCGCACACCTTTAATCCCAGCACTCGGGAGGCAGAGGTAGGAGGATTGCCATGAGTTCAAGGCCACCCTGAGACTACATGGTGAATTCCAGGTCAGCCTGGACTAAGAGGGAGACCCTACCTCGAAAAACCAAAAAATATATATATATGTATATATATATATATATATATATATATATATTAATATGAACTTTTGCTGGTAGTGGTGGCTCACACCTTTAGTCCCAGCACTCAGGAGGCAGAGGTAGGAGGAGCGCTGTGAGTTCGAGGCCACCCTGAGACTACATAGTGAATTCCAGGTCAGCCTGGGCTAGAGTGAGACCAGACAGGCTCAAAGTCAGGTTTTGATAGCAGGTGGAAATATGTCTGCAGACCTGGCCCAAGAATGTTTTTATGAAATCAGGAAGGAAAGTGTAGGATGTTTACATTGAACCAACACTGGTTTAGCAAGAGGGGCAGGATTGAGGGGAATTAGGACAGTTTTGGGGGAAAGACAGGGTTCATAGCTGAAAGCTGACTAACCTTTCCTCTGCCTGACCCTTCCAACTGTCAGACCCCTGTAGTGGTCTTCATCCAGCTCAGAATAAAAGCATTTCCTTCTTTCTAACATGTCACTCTGGATCTGTCTCTTGGCCTCCGAAATGAGCAGCTCAGTCTCTCATATCGAGAGATGCTCTCTGGTTCGTTTCTGTGCTTATGTGTTTGAAACAAGGTCTCATGCAGCCCAGGTTGGCCTCGGCTTGCTGTGGAGCCAAGAAGGACCATAAACTCCTGATCCTCCTGCCTCCACCTCCCAAGTGCTGAGATGACAGGTGTGCACCACCACACCCAGATAATCTATAAATTTAAGTCTAAATTCCGCAGATGAGGAAATACGCAATGTTTTTCTCTGACTCTGGTTTATTTCACTTTTTATCATGGTCTCCAGTTCCGTCCACTTTCCTGTAAATGTCATCATTTCATCTTCCTTTATGGATACATAAAATTCCATTGTGTATATGTGCCACGTGTTCCTAATCTACTCACCTGCTGGGCATCTAGACTGTTCCATGTCTAGTTATTGTGATGAGGGCAGCAATAAGCATGTTTGTTCATGTGTCTCTGGAATGTTGACTCAGAGTCCGTTGGGTGCATGCCCAGGAGCCACATGACAATTCCATTTCCAGTTTTGTTTTTAAAAAAATTATACGGGGGGGGGGGAGAGAGAGAGAGAGAGAGAGAGAGAGAGAGAGAGAGCGCACAAGTGAGCGTGTCAGGGCCTCCAGCCATCTCAAACTCCAGATGCATGCACCACTCTGCACATCTGGCTTTGTTTACATGGGCACTGCAGAATCAAACGGGCTGTTAGGCTTTGCAGGCAAGTCTTAACCGCTGACCATCTCTCCAGCCCATCCAGTTTTAGGGCTTTGTTTTTTAGGAATTCCGTGTTGATCTCATAGTGGCTGCACTAGATTGCCTTCCCACCAGCAGTTTATCGGGGTTCCTCTTTCCCTGGTTTACTGCATTTGTTTTCTGTCTTGTGTGTGTGCAGTTTGCATACATGTATGCATGTGGGCATGTGTTGCATGTGGGTCTGTGTTTACATGCATGCATGTGGAGGTCAAAAGTCAAAGTTGTGTTTTCTCCTCGGTTGTTTACATTATTTATTTTGGAATCATGTCTCTTACTGAAAACCAGAGTTTAGAGTAGCTAGCCAGCAAGCCCTGGGGATCCTCCTAGCTCCACCCCCCTCCCAGCACTGGGATTACAGCCATGCACCACCATGCTTGGCTTTGATGTGCGAGGGATCTGAACTTGGCTCCCTGTGTTCACAGGGCAAGCACTTTAGGGATTTAGCCATCTCTCCTGTTTTCTTGATGATGGCTATCTCTGACTACGGTGACATAGAATCTCAAAGAAGTTGTAATTTGTATTTTCCCTATTGCTAACAATGTTGAGCACTTTTTCAAAGATTGATTAGACATTTGTCATTCTCTTTTGAGAGCTGCCTACTGAGTTCATTAGCCCGTTTATTTGGGTGGTTTGTGAGGGGTTGGTGTTTAATGTTGACAGTTCTAAATTTTATGTCGTTTAGGGCTGTGGATATACTCAGTGGTACAGTGCTTGCCTACCACACACAGGCCCTAAATTCAATCCCCAGTACCACCACCAAAAGAAAAATTAGAAATACGGCTGGAGGCCGGGCATGGTGGCGCACACCTTTAATCCCAGCACTCGGGAGGCAGAGGTAGGAGGATTGCCCTGAGTTCGAGGCCAGGCTGAGACTACAGAGTGAATTCCAGGTCAGCCTGGGCTAGAGCAAGACCCTACCTCGAAAAACCAAAAAAAGAAAGAAAGAAAGAAAGAAAGAAAGAGAAAGAGAAAGAAAGAGAGAGAGAAAAAAAGAAAGAGAGAGAAAGAAAGAAAGAGAGAGAAAGAAAGAGAGAGAAAGAGAAAGAAAGAGAGAGAAAGAAAAAGAAAGAAAGAGAGAGAGAAAGAGAAAGAAAGAGAGAAAGAGAAAGAAAGAGAGAAAGAGAAAGAAAGAGAGAGAGAAAGAGAAAGAAAGAGAGAGAGAAAGAGAAAGAAAAAGAGAAAGAGAGAGAAAGAGAAAGAGAGAGAAAGAGAAAGAAAGAGAGAGAGAAAGAGAAAGAAAGAGAGAGAAAGAGAAAGAAAGAAAGAGAGAGAGAAAGAAAGAAA
>PVHP010044260.1:0-14159 GCA_004024765.1 Zapus hudsonius
TGTGGTATAGGAATACATTTAATTAAATATTTCTCTTATGGAGAAATACACTGGCTATGAAGAGGACTCAAAACGTCAGATATAAAGAACTGTGTATTATATACTGATTTTGAGGGATAAAAATTTTCCATTATATGTGAAATATAGCATATATTTTAGGAAGACAAATAACACTGTTGACTATAGGCATGTTACAATATTAGGACTCTAGAAAATTTTAATGTTGTTTATATATTTCTGTACTTGCCAATATTTTATAATGACTCTTCATTTGTATCTTACTAACCAGATAAAAATATCAAACATACAACATTCTATGAGCCCTGAATGACCCCACTAGCTGACACCACTTGTGTCTTTCAGGTTCCTACAATGTGACAGACATTGTTCTATATACTGTGATTTTATTCTCACAAGCATTCTGTGCTAAAAGCATATCTACTGGACCTATTGCACTGATGAGAACTTGAGGCACAGAGAGTTGAGGTTAATTGGCCATGGTCACACATGTTCATCTAACTCCAGAACCCAAATTCTCAACTCACTCATGGTTTCATTACTGCTCAAGGTATTAGCCTTACTAATATTATCTATTATCTCAATATACAGATCAAGAGTTTAGCTGTGATCTATGTGAGTCATCTGTGGCTGGATATGGTGGTATAAGTCTGTGATCTCAGCACAGCTGCCGAGGCAGGAGGATATAGAGTTTGAGGCCAGCTTGAGCTATACACTGAGACCCTGTCTCTCTCTCAAAAGAATAATAAGTTACTTTTTCATTGCTAGGATAAAATAACCAGAAACAGCTTTATGGAAGGAAAGGGTTTTAACTTGACTTAACAGTTCCAGAGGGTCAAGTCCATCATGGTGGGGAAAGCACAGCAGGAGCAGGACATTGTCCCATCATCACATCAGCAGGGAGGCAGTAGAGAGAGAGAACAGCAAGCTGGCCTGGGCTCTGACACCTCAGTGAAGACCTGTCCCCAGTGACAGGTCCTTTAGTAGCTCCACCTCCTAAAGGCTCCAGCAGCTGAAGATCAAGTGGGAGACTTAATCACAAACACATGAAGCTGTGGGAGATAGTCCACACTCAAACCACAGCACCCACCGTTCAAACACATTAGTCTATGGGGGACATTTTACATTCAAACCACCACACAAAATAAATGAAACTAGGTGTGATAGTACATTATTGTGATCCCAGGATTTAGAAAGTGGAGGCAGGAGGATGAGAAGTTTAAGGTCACCCATGACTACTCTGTTAATGAGAGGGGGAGATTTTTTTAAGCCACTCTATTTAAATGTAGTTAAATGATCCAATTTTAAAATATATTTTATTTATTTATTCATTTATTTACAAGAAGAGAGAGAGAGAGAGAGAGAGAGAGAGAATGGGTGTGCAAGGGCCTCCAGCCACTGCAAATGAACTCCAGATATAAGACTCACATTGTGCATCTGGCTTTCCATAGGGACTGGGGAATTGCACTAAGGTCTTTGCATGCCTTAATTGCTGAACCAACTCTCCAGCCCAACTGGTCAGTTTTGATTTAAAAAAAAAATCTTACAATGTTTGTTAAGTAGTGGGATTTATTGAACCAGGTAAGTCAGTGATAAGTATTGGCCAGTTAAAATCTGAAACTGATAATTCCCCCTATCCAGTAAAGGTAGAGTATTGATCCTCATTTTACTGATTAAATAACTGAGATTTTACTAGTCACTAGAAAACCACGAGGCACACCAAAATTGATGAAACTGTCTTTCCAGGACTCTTCAACAATCAAAGGTCATGGAAGCAAGCAAAGTTAGAGACACGGCCACAGGTCAGAGACCAAGGAAACACCATGTGGTGAGGTCGTGGAGATGGGATCAGATCACAGAAAATGACGTCAATGCAAAGCCAGTGTCATCAGAATAAAGCCGGGAGTTTAGTATGCACCAAACACCAATGTTGGGGTTCAATTCTTTTTTTGTTGTTGTTTTGTTTTGTTTGGGGGTTCAATTCTTTAATGTTAGATTTTTAACTACAAGGGGACTGAAAAGGACTATGTGAGTTTTCTGTGCTATCTTTACAATTTTCCTGTATATCTAAAATTACTCCAAAATATGAAACTTATTTTATAAAGCTAAACATTGTCACGTGTTCTCAAAAGAGTAAAAATTGAATTGCTATATTATTCAGCAGTTCCACTTATGGATAAATACCCCAAAGAATGGGAAACATGGTCTCAAAGACATTTCTACAGCCGGACTATTTTCTAGAGCCAAAAGGTGAAGGTAACCAAGTGTCCACGGATGAATAAAAGTACAAACAAAATGTGGTATATGTTCCCAATGGAATAGTACCCAACCTTAAAAGAGGTGACATTCTGATATTTTCCATGACATGAATGAACCTCGGGGACATGATGCTGAGGGAACCCAGAAATCAGCTTGTCATTGAAAGATTTCATTTATGTGAGATGCCCCCAGGAGTCCAATTCCTAGGGATAGAAAATAGAAGTTTGGTTGCCAGGGGCTGGGGAGGAGGGAAGATGGAGCTGTTTGAGAGATTCAGGGTTTCAGCTTTATTAGATGAGGAGCTTTTGGAGATGATGGTTTCATGGTCTCATTAGAGTGTGAATGGACTTCTGGACACTGAACGCCAATAACACTTAAAATGAAGAAAATGATAATATGTATATTATGTGTACTTGACTACAGCTAAACAAATAAATGAAAAAAGAAAAAAACCAAGACTTCAATTGATTAACTCACCCAGGATCATATGAACTGAATTCAAATGGCTGTGTATGACATCAAACTGAGTCTTTCTGGCACCCCACACTGGAGATGAGAAGTTTTATTTCACCAGGAGCTGGCTCTCTGGGCTCTTTGTCTGACAGACAGCCAAGGCCTGGCATGATTTCATCTCTGGGTAGCTCTGCTGTGGAGGACACGGGTGACCTGTCAGCAAGTCCTGGTTCTGACATTTGTTGGCTGTTTGACCTTACTTGAACCATTGAGTTCTCTGGGCCTCAGCTTGCCCGGCTCAAGTAGACTGAGAGCTTTGATCATCTGCCTGAGGGCTGTGGGAAGTGGAGGCAGAGTCTTCCTCGGCCAAGCCTGGGGAAGTCACCAGGCTGCACGGGGAACATGTATAGCCGCAAATCCTGCAAGAAGAGGCACCCTGGAGTCTTCTGTAGTGTGTCAGATGAGTGGAGACCTGGGCAGGGCCACCAAGAGAATAGCTGAGCCCTTAGAATATCCTAGGAGAAAAACAAAACAAAACAAAAACAATGACAACAAAAACAAAACAGAAAAATAATTAAAAACAACGAATTGAGACAGTAAAATGGCATGTGATTAGGAGGGAAGAGAGAATCTTGTATTTTCACAGGATGAACCTAGAGGCCACCAGTTGAAGAGAACTGAATTCAGAGGGAGACTATAGAATCCAGGAGGAAGAGAAAGAAATCTGTTCCAGGGTGGGTGAGTTAGTCTATCAGACCAATCACTGTATAGAATTAGGAAGAGGTGGGCTGTTTTAAGAACACTGATATGACATGTGAATCAGTCAGAGTAAAAAAATAAATTTCTTTCTTTCCTTTTTTTTTTTTTTTCAAGATAGGATCTTGCTATAAAGAAGGCTGACCTGGAATTCACTATGTAGTCCCTGGGTGGTCTCAAACACACAGAGATCCTTCTACCTCCGCCTCCCAAGTGCTGGGATTAAAGGCATGCACCACCATGCCCAGGTAGAAAACTTAATTTCATAGACTTACCACCTCTTTCTCTTCCATTCTCTACATTGTTCCCTCCTCAGAGTTTTGGTCCTTGGCCATGTCACTTCTAATAAGCTTCCAACTTGGGAGAGCTAGCGCTACCCAGTGCCTTACCCACTATTTTATATATTGGGATCTACTAAATACATATTTTGCTCTATTTGTGGTTCAAGCCTACAATCTCAGCACTCTGGAGGCGGAGGCAGGAAGATCAAGCATCCAATGTGAGTTTATGTTCACGTGCAGTGGTTTGAATGTGAAATGTCCCCTGTCACCTCATGTGTTTGTGATCAGCCTTATGATCAGTTCCCAGCTGGTGGCCATTTGGGAAGCAGAGACTTGCTGAACGAGGTGTGTTGCTTGGGATGGTTGTCGGGATGTCATATCCCCAACCTCGTATGCCAGAGCCAGCTCATTCTTGCTACCCTGCAGTGCTTTTCCTTACCATGATGAAACTTCCACTTGAAACTGTAAGCCTGAGATAAACCCTTTTCTTCCACATGCTCCTTCTGGTTAGGGGTTTTGTCTCTGGATTGAGAATGGAACTGCAAATCAACACACCTGACCTTGTCTGATTTTATAAGCTAAAGCAGGATGGTGTCTTTGCTGGGATTGGAGGATTCTTGATAAGCCTGTGTAATGAGGCCCTGTCCAAAAAAGAATGACTGTATCTTCAACAGAGATTCCTTCCATGTATTAAGGAAACCCACAGCCACTTGGCATTGATTTGTTAACCTTGGCTAGTTTATAGTCAAGGACTCGCCCTCCCTCCTCATACCTATAGCTTCTCCTTTGGCTTTCCATCCAAATGACCAGTAACAAATCCCCAGTTGCTGAAACTGACAAACCTGTCTATCACCCCTGCTTCTTCCTCTTTTCCCTCAGGCCTGTGCATCTGGTGAATCTGTTCTCCTGGGTGGTCTCCACACCCAATCTCTCTATGTGTTCCTAAGGTGACCACTCAGTCCAGGTTCTGATTGTCAGGCTTCCGCCTCCACCTCTGGATACCTTGCTTCTGGGCATGTCCCATTGAAAGCAATCTCTACATGAAAACCAGGGAGATCTTTGGAACACCTGGAATCTCAGCCCTGCTCACAGGTCTTTAGTAGCTTCTTCTTCAAGACAAAGAAGAAATGGCTAAGTTTGGCAGGCCAGGCCTCCCAGCATCCGGTCCATCCTTCTCTGTCCAAGCCCTTCATGACTTGATACCCCAGCCACCCCAAACCACTGATAGCACCTCATGCTCTATGTGTTTATATGTGCTGTCCCCTTTCTTCAAATGCTTACATTCTCGTCTTTGCCATGCTGGCAAATCCAAACTTAATTTTTAAGTTTCAGCTCAGGTGCCTCCTCTCTTCATTCTTTACCAAGTAAATGCCTTTCAGAATTCCTCTCCCCACGCCCAGACATAAGCCCTTTCAACCGCTCCCATAGAGGCATTCACACACTCATGGGCTTACCCACAGTTAAGGAGCTAGTGCTAATCACACAATGGTTCTTGGCCCAATAGAACAATTTTCCTATAACAGTTGGCAGTTCTCACACCATGAGTCTTCTTTGAATGATTGACCACCATGATCTCATATCTCTCCAGACCTTTGCCCTTCTATTCTCTCTTCCTGGAGTCTCTGGTCTGGCTTCCTCTTGTGGGTTGGATTCACTAGGATCAATTCCCTTCTGCCTCCACAGCTCTCTGTCTAGTTCCTGAACTGGATTTGCTATCTCAGCGCACAAGGAGCTCAATCAGGTTTGATGAAGGAATTGGAGGTTTGGGTTAGGGAAACAGTTGCAGAGAATGGAAGGACTGGCACTTTCATTATAGGTCCAGGGATAAATAAGCATAGGAATAACTCTCATGAAATGAGGAGTAACAGTTGGAAGACAGTAATATAACTGACAACTACCGGAGGGAGGGACTAAAGTGCTGATGTCATAGCAGAGTGCCTGCCCTCAAAATGGAATGCCAAGACCTTAGTCTCTTCATCATCACTTAGGAAACAGTATCTCATCTAGTGAAGAAACTCAACCTATAGCTTCATGCTAGCTTATTTCTTTCTAGAAAGAGAAAATAAGCAGTAGAACTCTTGCTTAGCATGCATGAGGAAGATTCTGGGTTCAATCTCCAACAAGCACCATAAAATGACAGAGAGAGAGAGAGAGAGAGAGAGAGAGAGAGAGAGAGAGAGAGAGAGAGGAGAAAATATGCACCCAGTATGGTGGTACACACCTGTAATTTGCTGGGAGGTGGAGACTAGAGGGACGAGAGTTCAAGGTCATTGTTGGCTACATACCAATGAAGCCCAGCCTGAGCTACATAGGACCCTATCTTGAACAGGGAGGAGGGAAATGGGGGTACCATCATAAGATTTGCTCATACAATGTATCTAATTCAGGATAATAAAGATATCAACAATAAAAAACAACTAAACAACAACAAAAATACCTATACTTAAAAATAGTAGCTATGAGTTATTGACAATGTGAAATGAATTTGTTTATCAATTTTAACCTTTAATATATTCTCTGAATGATTGACCACCATGTTCTTATTTATCTATTATCTATTATCATCTATCTATGCTGAAATGAATGCCTAGGTTTATTAGTAGTTATGGAAGGTATTTCTAGCTAAGAAATTTTATTTTTCTTGAATTTTTCTGCACCATTACAATTTTTTCTTTACTGCATATATGTATTACATTACTTTTGCAAGAAGAAAAGTGACTTGAAAAAAATTGGAAGCAGATACACCAAAATGTTTGCCGGGATAATAGAAATACTAAACTATTTTCTTCTGTGAACTTTTACTGGACTAATTGAAAAGAACTTTACAATATAAAATATAAAAAGAACTTTACAAAGGAACAGGAATCTAAGATTTAAGCCCCTGAGCTCAGACCCAGGAAGGTCAAACTGAGTCAAGGTCAAAATCAAAGAAGCCTGAGTTCAAGTGTCTTTTAGTGTTTCCAGCTATTCAGAAGGTCCACACAGCATCTGCAAGGACACACCCCTGCTGATATTATCACTGGAAACTGGACCCCTGGGATCCAAGGACCTTAGTGGGAACCAGAGAAGGCTTTCCAAGGTCACAGCAAATGGCTCCAGGAAAACGGATTGAGCTTTGAAAAGACTTAATCCGCACAGCCTCAGCAGGACCTTCTTGCAGACGCAGAGGTTTATAACCACCATCTAGCTCTCCTGTCTTTGAAGGCCATTGCCCACCTCAGCCTGGAGACCAGTCCCAACGCTCTTAGGGGCCGAAACACACAGCGAGTGCTCTCTGATTACCAAGGCTCTAGAAGCCACACATGAGCTCCTTTTTCTGGAGACCAATTCGTGCCTCCTGGGAAGAAATTGAAGGCAACATAGAAGGAGGGAGGAGACAGAGACCCCGGAATGCGTTGAAATGATCTGGGTTGTGGTGAACTGGGCGGGGAATCGAGGTGGCCGGCCTTCCTTTCCATAACCGTGAAATCATCTGTTTGTGTCCCACTTTTCGCTGCACACCTATTTCCTTCTAGGGTCTGCGCCTAGCTCGTCTTTCACGCCTCCTCTCCATCTTAACTGGGTACTTGGCACCGTAGTGCGGGGTAATTGCTGAACTGAGGTAGCTCCGTGCACCTGTCCCTGACTTCCAGCGAAAACAAGGGCCTTGCATGGTACGCAGAGGCCAGCCCCTTCCTTTGGAGGAGCTTTTGATCATTCGAGGGGCTGGTTTAACATCCAGTGTCAGTCAACTCTGGCCCGAAAGCAGACAGGTGACCCTCTGCAACAGGTTTGTAACTTGGCCCCTGCGTGCGCCCCTCTCGCCATGCCCGAGGATGGAGTGGTACCCAGGGAGGAGCACAGATCGCAGCATGGAACCAAGCCAGGGTCTTCCGTGGAGACTCCGACATTCATGTCTCAGCATCCTGGTTCTTCTCAATGACTGAACAGAACCTTCCCCATCGGAAAAGTGGGAAGCCTGCTAGCCTCCAGGATGCTGGGGGAGCGGGGAGGCGGGCACTGAGGAGGGACCAGGGGAAGCGAGCTGGCATCACCACAGCGTGCCCTGTGGCTCAGTGGGACCTGGCTGTGAGTGCATCCAGGACCCCCCCCCCCAAGTCAAGGACGGAGCGGTGCCATCTGGGTCCTAGGCGGCGATGGTGGCCCAGTCCTGTCCCGCCTCTGCACGCGGCCCTCCCCGGTCGGGTGCCCATCGTGGCTCCAGGGCAGCGAGCAGAGAGGGAGGGACGCCCGAGCCCGCGGCCCCGGGGACGACTGGGCACCAGGGACCCAGGACGCACGCGGAGGGCCGGGTGGCGCGCGCTTCCCCCTCCCCCGCGGCCCGGAGCCGAGCCGCCGTGACGTCACGGGCCACCCGGCCGCCCCGCGCTGCTCCGGGCCGAGCGAGCCAGCGAGCGAGCGAGCGAGCGCGAGAGCGCGTGCGGCCGCCGAGCACATGGGCCCGCGGGCCCGGCGGGCTGGGGCGCCCGCAGCCTGGAGCCGCGAACCGGGGTGGCATCCCCGGACCCCCGGGACCCCCGAGTGAGTGTCCACGGGGAAAGGATGGTGACCTGAGGGACCCGGCTGGAACCACCGTCCAGTAAGTTCCAATTTTATCCTGGGCGGGGGATTCTGGCAACTCGGGAGCCCCGGGGATGCGCGGAGAAGAGAGGCTGCGAGGAGGAGAGGGGCTTTGGGATACTGACGTGCGCGCTCTCCCCATCACCAGCCTGGGGACTGGCAGCCAGTTTGGGCAGCTGGGAGGGGGAGGGGAGCGGTGACACGGAATGGCCCGTGCCTAGAGGTAATTCTGGATTTCTGCACTTGATCGAATGAATGCCTAGTCCCCAATCTCTAAAAAACACCCCTGTGCGATCAGCGCAGATTTGGGGTTGGTGATGTGGTTTGGAGGCCCTATTTGTGAACCTGGAAGCCTGAACCCCTAAGATGCTCCCTTCATCCTTTGACCAGCCCTCCCCCTCCCCCAGACTCCCCCTCAGTGCTGAGCGAAGGTGATTTGACAAAACTCAGTAACTCCGTGTTATGAAACTTTCTCTGCTTTTTCTAGTGCATTCCTGTGTTTGCTGAGTGTCCCCACACACCTCGTGGTGGCAATCCTTTTTGGATGGGTTGTTGATTTCATTAGATTGGCCCATGTGCTCTGCTATGCCCGCGTCGTGTGTGCGCTGCAGGCTTACAGGAAATGCAGCCATGAAGGAACGTGTACCCATGTGTAAGCACATGGAGAATTTGCAGGCGTGGGATAGTTTGCTCACTTGAGCTCCAGACTTGAGGCTATTCTAGATTAGAGAAGGAAAGAGATCATTTGAGAGGGTGTCGGGACAAGAGGGTGAGGTTTCTGTTCTTGTGTTTTCCAGAGGCCATTGTCACTTGGCTTAGAGGAAGCCATGGAGAAGTGTGTGTGTGTGTGTGTGTGTGTGTGTGTGTGTGTGTGTGTGTGTGTGTGTTGGGGAGGACGCAGGACACTGCTGTGTCTGCTGTCTGTGCGTGGTAGGATGTTGCAGGCCTGTTTTGCATATAGGCAGTGACATGTTGGGGCTTGTTCACTGGCCACCATCCTGTGGTCACAGCTCATCTCTCTGAAGCTCCAACCAGCTGAGAAGGGATTGTAGCCATCCTTGGAATCCCCAGTGGAAGGAACTTTCTGAAAGATTTATTAAGAGGCAAACCTTCATGAAAGCAAGGATAAATGGAATCCATTCCTGGGCAAAGCCTCGTGGCCTGGTCTCCACCCTTGGAAATGAGCGGCATCTTGGAGGTGAGGCTCTGCTTTGTGGCTCCAGTTGTTGGCATGAAGTCTCAACTGGTTCAATAATGGATGATGGGTGGTCTGGTCCAGCTCTGGTGAGCTGTGCTGTCATGCTGGACCCCTGCTGGCTGCTCCCAGGTGACTTGTTACATGACTGCCTTGTTTTGCTTGGTTAAGTAAGGATGGCTGCTTCTTACTGCTGTGCCTTCCTTGTGTGTGGAATTTTGCATAGACTGGCTTCTCTTGAAAAGTAGAAGCAAATGATTTATTTTTCTGATGGCTTTTCCTCGCCTCTCTTTTTAACAACCACCCCTGACTCATCCCAATCTGTTTCTGTGGCTGGAGCATTTTGGAGTTCTTCTCTCCTTCTGATGTATCAGCCTTGTGTAAAAAACCTGGAGATTCATACCATCCCCACTGACAAAATCCTTCTTCTATAGTTTTTGTGTATGTGTGTGTGGTGCGTGTGCCTGTGTACATATAGGTTCATGTGTATATGTGTGTTTGGAGGTCAGGAGCTGATGTCAGTTGTCTTCTTTATTCTTGCTGCTGCACATTATTTCTTTTGAGATAAGCTTCCTCACTTGGAGTTCATCCATTTGGCTCGAAAACCAGCCAGGAAGCACTGGGGATCTCCTTTCTCTGCCTCCCTGGTGCTGGGATTCCAGGTGCAGGCTGCCTTGCTCGATGTTACATGTGTGCTGGGATCTGAACTCAGGTCTTCTTTTCCCACTGAACCATCAATCCTACCCCAGGTTTCTTGTTTCCCTGCCAGGCAGGCAGACTGGCTGGGTTCCAGAGCCTGGCATATGGTGCCTTGGACTTTCTGCTTGTCCAAACTGGATGCTGTCTTCAGACCACTTAGCTGAAGACGATCCTGAACCACAGACACCCTCCTTTCTTCTTTGTGTTAGTGGTCTTGAACTTGCTTGCATCAAGGGCAAGTTGAACTTTTTCTGGGGACCCCAGGGCCTTTGCTGATTACTGGGCCCTGTTCTTTAGGGCGTTGGCTGAGGCCTGCAAGTGGCATTGTATAGTACATATCACATGGTCCTTCTGGGTGCTCTGACTATTTGTTTTGTATTTCCTACCCTAGTTGGTTGAGACCGGACATTTTCCACCACACCTCCTTTTTCTTCCAGTTTGTGATATTACTCAGAGACCAGGAGCTCCTCCTGTATCTAGTGTTTGATACAGTACTGCGCATGCTGGACTATGTGTTGACTCCAGACAGGAACAGACCAATAATCTGGAATAATATTAGTTCTTGTTGGGCTGGAGAGATGGCTCAGTGGATAAAGCATATTCCTACAAGCAGGAGGACTGGAGTTCAGATCCCCAGCACCCTTGTGAATGACAGGCGGGTGTGATGGCCTGCCAGTAATCCCAGTGGAAGTGGAGATGGGATCATCTGGCTGGCTGGGTAGTTAGACTAGCCAGTGATGCTGCCTCAATAAATAAAGTTGAGAACAATCAAGGAAGATACATGATGTCTGGCTTCCCCAAGTGCATAACTCGTGCAACTGCATATGTTGAACATGCACACCAGACATACATATACATGAAAAAAAAAAAAACCAGATTAGCTGTTGAAGCCAGTGTGGTGGCTCATGCCCCAAACCTTGGAAGTGGGGAGGCTAAGGCTGGAGAGAACTACATTGGGAAGCTTATTTCAAAAAACAAAAAACAGAAAAAGGAAAGGTTAACCTGTGGTGAGTCCTGCCTACAATCACATCTTCCCTAGAAAGTTCTTTTTTTTTAAATATCTTATTTATTCATTTTCAAGCAGAGATACAGAGAGAGAGAGAACCTGGGTACTGGGGAATTGAACCCAGGGCCTTGGGCACTGGAGGCAAGTGCCTTAACTGATGAGCCATCCCTGCCTCTTCCCTAGAAAGTTCTTTGGTCTCCTATCAAAGTACTAACCGGCCGGACCCTGCTTAACTTTGGAGATCAGAGGAGATGGGCAGGTATGGCCATAGCCACATTAAGTCCTTCTTGGTCTGCTCTGTTTTTCTGACATGCCCAGTACTCTCAGGAACAGGGTAATCATAGGAATGATAAGTCTAGTAGAAATGGTAGTATGGCCGTGACTCTGAGCTCTGTTAGCACACTATCATGTTGTTCCTATTTCGGTTCCCCACAACCCCAAGGGGCAAATAAAATAAAACATCGAGCAAACAGGGAGTTCTTATTGTCAGGCTTTTAATTTACTTATTAATTTTTTTGAACATTTTAAAATGTTATTACTGGGCTGGAGAGTTGGCTCAGCGGTTAAGGCACTTGCCTCCAGTGCCTAAGGCTCCAGGTTCAATTCCCCAGGACCCACATAAGCCAGACCCACAAGGTGGTGGCCCTGGTGTTCTCTCTCTCTCTCTCTCTCTCTCTCTCTCTCTCTCTGCTTGAAAATGAATAAATAAAAAAAATTTAAAAAAAATAAAATAAAATGTTATTACTTTATTTGAGAGAGAGAGGAAAGAGACAGAGGTAGAAGCAGAGAGTGAGTATGCGTGTGCCAGTCTGCCACTGCAAATGAACTCTAGATGCATGTGCTACTTTGTGAATCTGGCTTTATATGAGTACTGGGAAATCAAGCCTGGGCCATCAGGCTTTGTGAGCAAATGCCTTTAACCTCTGAGCCATCTCTTCAGCCCTTGTCAGGCTTTTAAAAAATTATTTATTTATTTGAGACAGATAGTGAAGGTGAGGGGAGGGAGAGAATGGGCATGCCAGAGCCTTTTGCCACTGCAAACAAATGAATTCCAGATGCATGTGCCACTTTGTGGGTCTGGCTTTACTAGGGCACCGGGGAATTGAACTTGAGTCAGCAGGCTTTTCAAGCAAACACCTTTAACTACTGACCAATTTCCCCAGGCCCCTTTTTAAGGTATGTTATCTCAGGGCTGGGAAGATGGCTCAACAGTTAAAGGCACTTGCTTGCAAAGCTTCCCAGCCCTGGGTTACATTGCCTAGAACCCATTTAAAGCCAGACACAAAATGGTGTTCATTTGCAAAGGCAAATGTGTACATCCATGCAGATACACATGCAAATCAAGAAATATATATTTTTAAAAATCAATTATTTGGGTTGGAGAGCTGGCTCAGCAGTTATGGTATTTGCCTGGAAAGCCCAATGATCCAGGCTTGATTTTTCCAATACCCACATACAGCCAGATGCACAAAGTGGCACATGCATCTGGAATTCATTTGCAGAATTTTTTAGTAAATAAATAAAAATATTTTTAAAAAATTATTTTAAACCACAAACATATACATACACACAGTATTTTAGCTGGATGTGGTGGCACATGTCTTTAATCCCAGCACTCAGGAGGCAGAGGTGGGAGGATCACTGTGAGTTCAAGGCCAGCCTAGTGCTAGAATGAATTTCACATCAGTCTGGGCTACAGTGAGACACTACCTCAATAAAAACAAAACAAGGCAAGTTATTGATTTATATGCACATGCGTGCATGCATGAGGTATGTATATGGGTATGTGATGCTAGGATCTCCTGCCTCTGCATTCAAATCTCTGCCTGGCATTTGTGGGTGACTGGAGAATTGAACCTGGCTGGTAGGCTTTGCAAACAAGTGACTTTTAACCATTGAGTCATCTTTCCAGGCTGCAGAAAAAGAAATTTAAAAAGGTCTATTATCTCAAACTCCCAGAAAGTCTATAAGAGGATTATTATTATCTTAATTTTTCAGATGAAGTCAGAAGTCACAGCTCAGAGGTCACAAAGGCAGGCAGCAGCGAGGCTGATGGAATTTGGACTAGGGTTGTTTGAGTGCCTGGCCCACTTTCAGAAATCAGATGATGGTGAAATGAAGGCCAGGCAAAGAGAAGGCCTGAGTGACCCCCCCCCCCTCGCCTGCCACATTCACCTTAGATACAAGTAGACGCCCCAGCCATTTGCATGAGGACACAGTTTGCTTAACTGCTGACCTTTGCTTACATGATGGAGCAGGATGAGACAAGACTAGGTTTTGGTGGGTGCCAGGAGGGCTCTTGGCTGTGGTCTCTGTGGGGTCTGCTGGTACCTAGGCAGAGCCTTGGACAGGGAGTGATAGGAAGTTTCACTCTTCACACAGAACTTGAGATCATTTTTGCAAATGGCTCTGCCCCTCTGTCCCTCTGTCCCTACATCCTGCTAAGCTTTATGACTCAAAACTGTTCTAGAACCATGTCCCAAATGTAATTGCTATTGACTTTGCAGCAGATGGGAGACAGAGCTCTGTCAACCCTCCTCAGTACGACTTGTATGCTGGCACTGTTTAGGTCTTGTAGAGACCCTGGGCAGTACAGAGATTGTGGTGGCCCTTCCCACATAAAAACAAGGTGCTTGTGTGCTCCTTCTGTCCAGCTACAGGGAGCCCCCTCCTCCATAAGAGGAACCTTTGAGCCCATGATGCCCTCTTTACCTGCTTTCTTTTTTTTTTTTTAATTTTTTTTTTAATTTATTTACCTGCTTTCTTGCCTGTCTTCTTTCTTTGTTTCCTTCCTTCCCTCCCTCCCTCCTTCCCTTCCTTCCTTCCATGCCAGGGATTGAATCTAGATATGCTAATCAAGAACTCTTCTCCTGAGATCATGGTCTCACTCATTTTTCTTTTTGTTTATTATTTTCAGTTTTGTTTTGTTTTT
>PVHP010044261.1:0-14178 GCA_004024765.1 Zapus hudsonius
GGGGGGGGGGCTGCACTGGCAGAGCCCTGGAGGAGAAAAGGCAGACCCCTGGAAGCTGAGACCGTTACCCCAGGACTCCTGCGGGCATTCCTCTACGTGGCTCTCTGGAAATATCAAGGTGGCAGAGTGCCCTAGGCCTGGGCACAGCGAACACCAGGTGGCACTCTACAGAAGGTGTGCCAGGATGAAGGAAGCCCCTAGCTGGCCATCCTCTTCCCCCAGCTCTCTGGCATGATGTAACACACCTCTCTGGGACCTCTCAGGACAGTCACACAGGTCATGGCTCACGTAGAAGTCTGCAGCCTGGGGCAAGATTTCTTGCAACCCTAAAAGGACTGTGTGGACTGTCCTCCCTTGCGGGGTCTCTAAGGCACCCTTCTGGGGCCACCAAAGCCTGGGAAGGGGAAGGAGGCCTGCTGAGCATCTCTGAGCTGAGGACTTCTCCTAGGGCTTCCTGCAGGCCACCTGTTACACGTGCAAATAAAGGTGTGCCAAGGGCCTGCGGGGTGCTCCCCTAGCCTAGGGGGTCCTCGTGACTCAGGGGCAGGGTCCCCTTCACAGGGCCTCAGTTCTCCCCCTTGTCATATGTTTGAACCAGCAGTGGGGGTATGCAAATAAACGAGCCACAGGGGGGCACACGCCCGTGTGCAAGGCCAAGAGCAGCAGCACTGCGGGTGGGGGTTCCAGTGACGCACGGGGTGGGGTAGCAGGCCCCGCTACCTTCCTGGGCTCTGCCATACTTTTCAGGGTGTGTGCCGGGAGGGAGACTGTGCTTCCAGACCCTCGACCTGCGGGGGTGAGGAGGGGGTCTCCACCGTGTTTTCAGGGTGGGTGGGTGAGGTGGGGTGGGGGGCGTGGATGGGGGAGGCTTCTGGGAGCGGGCGATGGTTGGGCGTGGAGAGGGGTGGCGGGGCTTCTGGAGGGGTTGGGGTCCCCCCCACCCCCGCCAGGAGCTCGCTCTTTAAAAGGCCGGCGGAAGCGCCCCGCACACGCGGCGCAAACTTGCGGGCTGGGAGGACGCCTGCGGTGCGCAGGGCCCGGGGCGCCGGGAGCGGTGCGGCCCCCTCGGCCCCCGGCCTGCGCTCCCGGCGCTCGCGCCCCTCCCGCGCCGCCGCCGCCGCGCTGCCCGTCCCTCGCTCGCTCTCCGGCTCTCTCTCTCTCTCTCTCTCTCTCCCTCGCTCGCTCTCATTCTCTCCCCGCCGCCGCCGCTGCCGCCGGGGCGCCACGAGGCGCCCGCACCCGGGCGAGCTGCGCTCTCCGCCGGCTCCGCTCGCGTCCCAGCCCCGAGCCTGGGCGCACGCCGCGCCGCGCCGCGCACCGCCTGGCCCGCGCTCCGGGGCTCCGCCGCCGCCGAGCCACCTCCGTCCCTCGGCCGAGCGCGCTGCCTGGAGGCTCCGGCCGAGCGGTCACCGGCTCATCATCCCCCGAGCTGCGTCCGGGACTCCGGGCGGCTCCGCGCCCCGGGCTCGGTCCTCAGCGTCAGCGCCTCCGGTTCCACGGCCCGGGCTCTCTGGGCGCCGCGAGAACCGAGCGTCCGGCCGCTGCCTCCCCGCGCTCCCGGGGCGCATCCGACCCCTCACTGCCTCGCCCGCGCGCGGTGAGTTGTGGCCCAAGGGGGACGGGGACGGTGCCCTTCGGCCTCCCGGAGCGCGGGCTGCGGTTGCGGGGATCCCGGCGCTCGGGGAGGTGGCCTCCTCCAGCCGCCAGGCTCAGGGCTCGGGTGGGACCCGGGTAGAGGGTCTCCCCTTGGGGCCAGGGGCCGCCCCTCGACGCCCCCCGAGGGAGGGGACGGGGCACCGCTCCTGGCAGGTCTGCGAGAAAGTCGAGGGGGGGCTGTGCCAGGTTGCACGGGTGGAGGGTGGTGCCAGCCCAGGTGGGGGCGGCGACATCCGCGCGCCCCTCTGCGGAGACACCGGGCGGGCGGCGGGGGCGCGGGCGGGTGTTTGCGCCTCTGCTCGGTGCTCCTTCCCCGGGCAGCGCGTCCGTCCGGCTCCCGCTCCCGCTCCATCGCCGCTTTCGCCTCCAGCCGGAGCCCAGCCACTGCCGATCTGCAGCCACCGTGGTGGCTTGCGGTGGCGCTGCAGGTCTGGGGTCCTCCGCTGCCCCGGGACTTTGGGGTCAGGCTCCCTGGACTCTGGGGACCATCCCTCCCGGAGACCCTGGTGAACAGAGCGTGCGGGTTGCAGCCCCGCAGCGGGCCGGCCGTGGTGTGTGTGTGTGTGTGCGCGCGCGCGCGCGTCGGGCGAGGACCCTACCCGGGGTCGTCATCCCGGCGCTGGCGGGCGGGAGCTGTCCCTACCCGGCGCGGGGGCGGGGTCCGGGGGTGGAGGCCCGACTGCGCGCGGCGCCCCCGCACCCCGCGGTCGGAGCCTGTTTGTGCAGAGATGGGGCAGCGAGCCGCGCATAGGCGGCGGGGAGTCCTGAGTCCGAAAGACGAGCGCCCTCTGCCCCTAGGCCCTGAGCGACACCCTCACCGGCAGACAGTCTTTTCTGAAGGGGGCACCTCGATCCCCCCATCCTTATGCTCCCTGCCCCTGGCCAGGGAGAAAGTGGGCTTTTGGGGACACCTGAGTTTTCCGGGCTGGGACCCCAAGCCACATGTGTTTCAGAGTGAAGGCCACCCTACTGTGAGTCTGACAAGAGTGCTGACATAGGACAGGAAGGGAAGCCAGCACTCCCAGGGTGTCCCTACTGACAAGCCCAAACATCCATCCAGCTCTGAGCAGAAGTCTCTTTCTCCATCGGGCTCCGGGTCCTCTGGGTGGGCTGGGCCTGGGCTGGCTGCTTGGGAAGTGGTGGAGGTGTTTTGGTGCATAGCTGAGGACTCAGGGGTTTTTGAACTGCAGAGAGCTTCCCAGAGGAGCCTGGAGAGTCTTGGGGCTAAAAGGCCCAGGACCCTCACCTAGGACCACAGGACAGGCTTCAGGTGCTGCTTTGGTCTGAGCACCACTTCCTGGAGGGCCTCCCTAGCCTTGATCAGAGAGAGTCCTGTCTTGAGTGTGGATCTTGGGATGCGATGTCCCTGAGCCTCCGCTCAGCCCCTAGATGGGTATGTCTGTTCCCCTGGGAAATAGATGACCACTGTCTTTCCTGGTCATTACTTTGATCTCCCAGCATTCTCATACCTCTCAGGAAGAAAGTACCGATGTCTCCACCAGGAAGCCAGCAGCGTTTAACCCAGAGAAAGGATGGTGGATTTTTTTCAGCCATTTTCATAGAGAACAGGGGAAACAGTGTGTCACGGAGCAGTGTCTGAGCAGGCTGAGGGGAGTCAGGAGCTCCTTGCTAGACTCAGGCAGAGTGTGGGCTGCTCTCCCTACTTCCTCTCACCTGTGTCTGGGAGTCTTCTGTTGGAAACTGAGGGAGGCTGAGGGAGCTCAGGTGGCCAGTCTGTGAGCCTGCAGTGTGCTAGCCAGAAGGGCTTGGGAGGCTCTGCAACCCTTTCCTTATGATGAGGTATCCACAGCCCAGCCTGTGTCAGGCTGCTGGGCCATACCCTTGCCTGCCCCACCACAGGGGACAGCTGGGAGGAAAACAGGAATTGAAGCCATGGGCTCTGGAACCTTATAATTACAGCCGACAGGCACGTCCTCTCCCCAAGATAAGTGTGGAGCCAGCAGCCCCTAATTACCACCCACCCCAAGACATCTGCCCACCCCTGCTGTCCTCCTCTGCTCGGCCTAGAACCCAACTTTCTAGTGGGCAGGCCTCACTGGCAGCCTGGGCAGCTGGGCCTGGCAGCTGCCTGCTCGCTGGAAGGTTCTTTCACTTTTGCAAGTTGGTACTGTCTTTGAGCCTGGAGAAGGGATGATGTGGGGGAGCTGGCATGTGGACCCCGCCCTGCTCCTGGGGCTGGCAGGAGGGCTGCTGGCTGAGCAGGTCCACTTGAGGAAGAAGCAGAGGGTCTAACTTCTGAGGAGAGTGGAGGGCTTGCTTTCATCAGGGTCCATTCTGCCCCAGCCAGGACTGGATCTAGGAGGTGTCTGCCTTTGGGCCCAGAGAGGGTAGGCTGAGAGTTTCCTCGGATCTCTGTCTACATGCCCTTGTTTCTCTTCTCCATGTTCTTTGGCCACTCGCCCTGCTTCTGTCCCTCCCCAGGCTGTGTCTTCTCCTTCCCAGCCAGCTTCCTTCCTCTGTGGAAGTCGTCCTCTCTCTGCCTGAGTTATTCCTTCAGGAAGGACATTAAAGGGACCTGTCTAGAGAAAGGACTCAGGGCTGGGCATGGTGGTGGCTCATGCCTTTAATCCCAGCATTCCTGAGGTAGAGGCAGGAGGATCGCTGTGAGTTTGAGGCCAGCCTGAGACTACAGAGTGAATTCCAGGTCAGCCTGGGCTAGAGCGAGACCCTACTTTGAAAAGCCAAAGAAAAAACAAAACAAAACAAAAATAAGGACTCAGGGTCCAAGCCAGCCCAGGCCAGAGTGAGCACCTCCTCCCAGTGCTCCAGGCCCACAGTTTGAGAAGAGTTCTCAGCCTGCCCCTGTTCTCTCTGCTCCTCGGAAAACCCAGCACCACAGAGATAGTAAAAGTCACCCCTTAAACGAAAGCTGATAAATCCCATCAAAATGTTTTATGATGAAGCTTGCTGTGGAGTAGTCTCGCGGTGGCCGCGAGGCCTTAATGTATGTGTACACGCATATATTAAATGAATCGGGTAACGCGGTGCATAATGGCATTATCAGGACCTCGTTCAATTAAGGTAGATATTATCTGCAGTAATTGGCAAATGACAGCCTGTGCCATTTTAGGCCCGAGTGACGCCTCTAGTTAAGCCACTGCTCTCCTGGAAGGAGGCTTGGTCACCATCACTGTGATGATGACAGTGAGGCCTTGAGAGCCCAGCGTTAGAAGGGGACCAGAACTCTGGGTTCCACCTGTGCCACCTCCTTGTATCCTTGGGTGACAGAAACCAGCCCCTAGACCTGCTTTCTGGCCAGAACAAGACTTGTAACAACACTGCCCGGGACATAGAGAAGATCAGGCATTTGACCTGAATTCTGAGGGTTCTGGCAGGGGGATTGTGATAGACATCATGTCCCCCCATGGGGTGGGGTGCTGACTTCAGTGCTGGGAATCTTGTCCTCAGCTGCAGCTGTGTCCACAGCTGTAAAGTATCCCCCCATGGCAGTGCTGGGGGGGCTGAGTAAGAAGAACCAGAAGAGGTGGGGATGGGAAAGAGGGGGGCTATAGTAATGCCAGTGGTGAACCCACTTTCCTGCTTGGGTCTTGTGCTGGAAGCTAGGGACCATAGTGGCACTGGGGGTGGGTGGGAGAGACCTGGAGTCATGCATGCAGGGCCTGCCTATTGGAGGAGACCTGGGTGATGTGAACTTCACGGCCCTGGAAGAGGAAGGGGATCATGGGGCATTTCTGGACTAGACTGGAGAGCCCACGGCTGGTGACCCTGCACTCTGGTGACAGCTCACTGATGACCTGGGTGCTGTCACCTGCACAGGTGGCTTCCTTTCGGGACCTCACGTTTCTCGTCACGAGGCCCTTGCTATTGAGTTCAAAGTGCCCCAAGAACCCTTCATTTTCCTGTCCCCACAGTGACCGTGAAGTCTGACTTCATGGTGAAACGTTGATCTTTCTGGTCCTGACATCCCCTTCTTTTTTTTTTTTTTTTTTTGGTTTTTCGAGGTAGGGTCTCACGACCTGGAATTCACTATGTAGTCTCAGGGTGGCCTTGAACTCATGGTGATCCTACTGCCTCTGCCTCCCGAGTGCTGGGATTAAAGGCGTGCGCCACCACGCCCGGCTTATGACATTCCCCCCTTCTGTCCCACAGACAGGCTTGGCTTCTGGGTTTGTTCACTGAAAGCTGTGCCCATACCAGCCTCAGGACCTTTGCACTTGTGTTTCTCAGAGATCCGCAGGGCTCACCCTGTCCCTGTCAAATGCCATCTTTCCCAGAGAAGTCTTCCTTCTTCCAAGACAGCCCATCTGGGCACCTGCCCCTGAAGTGCCACACATTTCTTGTGCTTGCGGCATTAGGATATCAGGTCCAGGGATGTTCTTTCTGCCAGAGCAGGGCAGGGTGCCTAGCCCATGTTTGCGGGCCATGCAGGTGCCCAGGAAGGAGATCCCACACTTGGCCCTGTGTGAGGGTGGTGAGTTTGGTAGGAGGACCGAGCCCTTCTCCATGGACTGCCCTGACCCCCATTATGGACTGTCCCGGTGGGGAGCTGGCTCTGCCTGTCATTTATGAAGTCTTAGATGAAGAGGAGGGGCTGGTCACATGGACTTTTAAAAATATTTTATTTATTCATTTTCAATCAGAGAGATAGATAGAGAGACCAGGGCCACCACCTTGTGGGTCTGGCTTATGTGGGTCCTGGGGAATTGAACCCAGGGCCTTAGGCACTGGAGGCAAGTGCCTTAACCGCTGAGCCATCTCTCCAGCCCTACATGGATCTTCAGTGTGCTCCCAGGTCAGCGGTATGGAACAATTTGAAGGCACAGTAGGTAAAGGAACTGGAGAGGTCAGGGTAGGCTTCCTGGAGGAGGACTGTTCAGCTGCTTGGGGAGAGGAGGAGCAATGGACCTAGAGGTTCCCTGTGTCTTTAAGCTGAAGAATTCCTTCCTCCGCCCCCTCCTCACACATCCAGTGGCCTTTGAATGGGCCCCAAGTTCTGGCAGAGCCGACAGCTTGAGAAGTGGGGTCAGGGTTTCAGAATTTGAAGGGTTCCCAGGCTGGACTGGTGAGCTAGAGAAGCTAGGGGGCCTAGAGAACTGGGTCCCCGCACAGCTCCTCTCTTCCTTGCTCTTAGAATGTGATTGTGGGGGGCTGAGGATGGGAGGAGCCACCCATTAGCCAGTTGAGTGGGTGGAAGGTTCCAGATGCCACTCCCTGGCCCATCGATTCAGTTATGGGCCTGAAACCCTATCCCAAGCCCCATCATGAGAGATCCCATGGGTTAGAGGGTCGTCTGCAAAGGCTTCTGGAAATGCAGAGAAGCCGCCTGAGGTGGAGTGCAGGCCTCCTTCCCTCACAGCCCCCGTTCTCCAAATTGCTGGAGGTGGCAGGCAGGCTGCTGGGTGCGGTGGTCACAGTGAGCATAGCCTGCCACACGTCCAGGTGGCAGTGCCAGAGGTGGAGGCAGGGGGATGGCTGCGTGCTTTCTCTGGGGTCGGGCAGGCCTTGTCTCTTTGGAATGAAGACTGCCCAGCGAGCCACACTTCTGCCCCCAGTGCATTCCCCAGGGGTAGTGGAGAGGGGCCCAGGTGGAAGGAGGGAGACATCTCTGGTTCCACCTCATTTTGCCATTGGGGGTGTGGGACCTGGGTGAGGACCTGTCTTCGCAGCCCTGGAGGTTCAGGACAGCCCCTGCTCAGCCATCCGCAGCCCCCAGATTCCTGAGTTCCTGGCCTGGGACCCGGTGGTGATGAGATGTGTGGACGCTAAGTGGAGGGGGATGAAGGCTTTGCGCAGGAAGGCTCGGGGTAAAGGCTGGGTTTTGTGGGCTCTCTCTGCTGTACCCTAACCCTGAGAGCAGCTTGGTCCTTGTGAGTGCCGGGTCTTACCTGAAGCACTCTCCTCAGAGGACCCATTCTGTGACTTTTCCACCGTGGAAGCAGAGTGCTGGGTAGCTCCTTCGGTTTTCTGCCCTTTCTTCTGGCCTTTGGGTTTTGTTTTGTCTCGCTGGTTTTGGAAGAATAAGAATGAGCTCAGTGAAAGCTAATTGGAGGGTTAGTGAATTATGGTAGCTCTCCTGGTCTGGTTGTTTTGTGGTTTGTGGTTCTTTCTGGCTTGGGTCACGGCTGAGGAGGAAAGGCTGAGGTCAGAGAAGCATGACGCATTTGCTGTTTAGGACTGCAATGCCACTGAGGCAGGGCCAGAGCCCCTCCACGTGGCTCTTTGGTGGCAGAGGTCCTCGGTTGGTCCACACCTCTCTCAGAATGCAGCTGACCCCCAACTCCCCTCCCATCTCCATTTATCAGAGAGAATGTTCAGGAAAACAACGTTGGCTATGAGCTGATGCCCTGTAGAGGGGGTGAGTCTCCCCTCTGCGCCTCCTGTGTTAGTTACCCTGCCCTTTCTGGAGCCAGTCAGAAACCATCCCTGGAGAGAGGGGGAGGCAGAGAAGACCAGGCCTGAGAGAGGGACTCATGAGGTAGTGGGAGACCACCCAGACCCAAGGCCATCCTGATGGCTTCTGGGGAGGGGCTCCCCTTAGCTGCCCTGGTTTGAGCTTCCCTGGCTATTTTGGTTCTCTCTCTGTGTCTCTCTTTGTGTGTGTGTGTGTGTGTGTGTGTGTGTGTAGTCTGGGACCTAGGGACTGGGCTTCAGAGGAGGCCCCCATCCCATTTCCCTGCAGGTGGAGACAGGCGCCCTCCCCCCAGCCACTGCTCTCCTGGCCCCTTTCAGGGTATTTTTACTTCCCCCTTGTTCCTGTTACAGCATCAAAGGAAGGGGGGGGGGAGAGGCTAAAGGAGGCCTGTTTGCCCAGCTCTTTTGAAGAAACTCAGAGAAGAAAGGGCTGCTAAGGTTGAGGGCTGGGGGACTTACCGTGGCCAGGGACCCCCAATTCCTAGAAGGAAAGCAGTGTGGGAGATCTGGCTGGCTGGGTCAGGACCTGGGGCCTTGGGGCTCCTGATTCTGACCTTGTAGCTGCTGGCCTTTCTGTGGGGCCCACGTTGTCTGACCTTCCTGTGTGTTTGTGTGTCTTGGAGAAACCTACCATGAACCCCTAGGAAGGGTCCATGGCCTGAGCAGGGCCTGGCTTTCAGGAGCAGCTGTGTGCCAACCCTCATCCCCAAGTGGTCCGGATGTGTCTCGTGGTCTGTCAGGGTACCATTGCCCCTCATGACACCCATGGAAACAGTCATGACCTCTCCAGGCCTGAGGGGTTGCCTGTGCCAGAGCAGTGAGGTGGCAGGCAACCTGTACACATGGGTCCCCGGAATCTGTGTGGCTTAAGCAATTTGTGCCCCTGCTACGTTCTCTGTGAGGTAGGGCTAAAAATGCCACCCTGCTCCAGGGACATAAGGATTCCTTGGGGACACGTGGGAAGAGCTGGTAGGCAGTGGTGTGCTGTCCTCTCTCCATGCCCCTCTGGTGGAGCAGGGACAGCGTAGTGTTCAGTGGCTATGTGACATACCTGTACACAGGGCAAGAGACAGCCCTCCCTTGTCCTTTCAGTGACAAATGTGCCCGAGGGGCAGCATGGAGCCCAGACTGGTGTTTCCTTCCATTTACCCAACTCTCAGATCTGAAGACCAGAGGCTGTGTTTGCCGCCAGCAAGGTGTCTGGTCTGTGCTGAGTGGCCTGGTTCTGGGATGACCCAGCTAGTGCCCCCATCGGCCACTCCCACAGCCATCCAGAAAGTGACCTGGTAAACTGAGTCACACAAGGGGTGAGTGGTAATGACAGTGCGAAGCAGGTGTAGCCATCATCCCTCCTCAAGGCTTTGTCCTTGACTGACTCTCGGTCATGGGATCCTGGAGGAGGTAGGACGAACTTCCCATGACCATCCTCGCTTGTCTTCAGTATGACTGGTGTTGGCTTCTGAGCCTGACATTTTTATTTGCTGGGTGACAGTGGGAGAGCTATGGATGCCTCGGAGCAGAGCTGCTGGTCTAAGGGGAATTAGTCACTTACTCTGGGTTGCAGAGGAACTAATGCGGAGAGGGCATGAGGCTAGGTGGTAGAGTTAACATAGGCCCTGGGTTCAGTCCCTAGTGCCAGAGAAATAGCCAGGCATGGTGCTATAAGCCTGTAATGCTGGAACAGGAGGATTGCCATGAGGTCAAGGTCAATCTGGACTCCATAACCAGTTCTAGGACAGCTTAGGCCTCTAGAGTGAGAGCCTGTTTTTTTAAAAAAAAAGAAAGAAAGAAAAAAAAAGGAAAAGAAAAAGAAGAAAAAACAGAAACAAAGCTTGGCATGGTGGCTCACGCCTTTAATCCCAGCACTCAGGACACAGAGGTAGGAGGATCTCTGTGAGTTTGAGGCCACCCTGAAGCTACAGAGTGAGTTCCAGGTCAGCCTGGACTAAAGTAAGACTTTACCTTGAAACCCCCCCCCTTCAAAAAAAAAGTGAATCAGCCTGGACTAGAGCAAGACCCTACCTCAAAAAACCAAAAAAAAAAAAAAAAGTGAAAATTGATACCTTTCCTTCGGTCTCTGTGGGGTCCACAGTGGGCAGAGTAGCAGTGGGGGAGGGGTATCTCTGAGACCCCTTTAGGGACTTGTTGGAGGCAGCCCTTCCACAGGGGAAGATTCCACTTCAAACCTCAGCTCCTCCAACTGCCCTGACTCAGCTTGGAGCCCTTCTCCCTGTGGCCTCTAAAATGGAGGGGTGGAGGCTGCTGGGGGTAGGGGAGAGGAACCCCAGGGGAAATTAGCCCAAATTAGCTGTGAGAATGAGGAAGAGCTAGTGTTCTCTACCCGTGCAGATAAATATTTAATCACAACAACAATAATAATGACGGTGGTCACAATAATGTGCAGCATCTGGAGCTGTAACCCGAGCCCCACTGGGGAGGAGATGGAGGGATAGGGAGAGTTAGAAAGTGAGCGAGGGGCCTGCTTTGCCCCTTGGCCAGGAGGCACTTGAGTGTGGAAATGGAGGATCACTTCATGTCCCCTGAACTCCCAGCCCCACTTCTCTCCTGCCTTCGGAGTCACTGCCCAGAGCCTGGGCTCAGATGGCACCACAGTTTTGCCAGGCAGGCTGCTGTCCTCCCAGGGTCCTGGCTTGGCCTTCAGGACTCTGAGTTCTAAACAGCCAATGCATTTGTGGTGAAGAGCTGGGAGCTAAGAAGCTGGGTGTTAATTCAGGCGGATGTTCCCTCCAGGTCTTGGTTTCCCCATCTCTGTCACGGGGTTGGTCTGGCAGGATTGGTTTTGTGGAAGACCTTCTTCTGTGGGCATGTTGAAGAGTCCTGTGCCCCCAGCCATCCCTGCTGTCACTAGGAGTGCTATCTAGGAGGCCTGGACCCTGAAGGCAGTGGCCCAAGCTCCTGGAAGTCTTCAGACTCGACCTAGATTCTTTCCCTAGCTCCTGTTTCACCCAGAGCTGGGCTGCAGCCGGAGGAACCCGCATAGAGATTTACGGCTTCTTTGGCGATAACCTCCTGGCTCCCTCTCCCATGCTCCCGAAGAGAGATCAGAATCGCCAATATCTCCTTCAGGCTGGGGTTTGATATTCATTCTCTCTCCCTTTCACAGGTTGGTAGGAGGAGAGGATCAGAGCTGTTTTCTCTTGATGCCAAGATACGCCAGACTGGGAGCACACTTCCCTTTGTGCAGCCAAACACCACGATCCGACAGGGCCTACAAGACCTGAGCGCAAAGATCCACGAGCTCCTGCAGCCCCGGCCACTCTGTGGGCCCGGCCTGTGCAGGCCTCTGAGCACATCCGGGCGCAGAGGAGGAGGACGTGGAGGAGAGGGGAGCACTGGCATGGGCCGCCCCAGCTCCACTGGCTGTCCTTGGCTACCCTGCTGCTGAAGCGACCCTGCACATGTGTTTCCAGGCTGTAGGGCCCGGGGCCTGCCAGGGCTAGGAGTGAGGCCCACAGTTCATGGGTGTCTAGGCTCTTCCGAGATGCCTGGGAAGAGAGGTCTGGGCTGGTGGAGGGCCCAGCTACCGCTCTGCCTGCTCCTCAGCCTTTGTGGCCCCTGGGTGCCTTCCGCCATGGGGAAGCCTAAGGGTCACCCCCATATGAACTCCATCCGTATAGATGGGGACATCACGCTGGGAGGCCTGTTCCCCGTGCATGGCCGAGGTTCCGAGGGCAAAGCCTGCGGAGAGCTGAAGAAAGAAAAGGGCATCCATCGGCTGGAGGCCATGCTATTCGCTCTGGATCGGATCAACAATGACCCGGACCTGCTGCCCAACATCACGCTGGGCGCCCGCATTCTGGACACCTGCTCGAGGGACACCCACGCCCTTGAGCAGTCGCTGACCTTTGTGCAGGCGCTCATCGAGAAGGACGGCACGGAGGTCCGCTGCGGCAGCGGTGGCCCACCCATCATCACCAAGCCCGAACGCGTGGTGGGTGTCATCGGAGCTTCAGGGAGCTCCGTCTCCATCATGGTGGCCAACATCCTCCGCCTCTTTAAGGTTTGTACCTGTCAGCCCCAGCCCTCCACGACCCAGGGCTCCTTCCTGCTCTTGTTGCCCTCACAGGACAGTGTGGGACAGGGTGGAGTGGGGTGGATCTCGTGCTGGGTCCGGTGAGAAGCCGGTGGCGCCCAGGGACCCAGCCATGCGCTGGCCATGGTGCTGAAGCAGTACCTGCCCGCTGCATCGGTGGGAGATAGGCAGGTGGCGAGATACCAGAACCAGCAACACCGGAGAGAGATTGCCAGGGAGAAACGCAAGACTTTTGTTTTGACATTGTTTTCAAATAATTGCAATTCCCAAGAAAGATGTGTTTTTCTTCTGGGTAGTTGAGGAAGCCCCTGGTGGCCCTCCCGGCCCACCCCACGGTTCCGGATGGAGAATCACGTCCTCATTTTGTTTTTGTTTTGGATGGGGGTGGGGCTGTGGGCCCGCAGAGAATGCTGAGAAAGCAGACAGACAGGCGGTGGGAACAGGCCGCATCTTGGTCGGTCCCGAGTCCTAACCGAACCCCTCCCTCTCTCCACCCTCCCCTCGGCCCTTCTTCCTCGCACACCTTCCTCCCGATCATCCCTCGGGAACCCCGCCCTGCCCCCTCCACCGCCTCCCTTCCTCTCTTCCTGGGGCAAGAGCTGCTGATTTGCAATTCAATTGGAGCCAAGTGCTTCGCTAAGCTGCTAAAACAACTGAAAGCTACCAGGGAGAGAGAAAAACGGTACAAGCGTTTTTACCAATAATTATGTGCCCGCTCCTGTCTCTCCCAGCCTGCCTTGTTTGCTCTGTAAGCTCAGTGCTAGAGGGGAGAGGATGGGATGAAAGAGGAGGGGACCAGAGGACACCTGGGGTCCCTCCCTCCTCGGCCTGCTCTGCAGTACGCAGCCGCTGGGATGGTGAGGAGCAAGTCAGGGTCCCTCTCACCCAGTGCCTTTCTGGAGCCCAGTTACCCAACTCCCAGGATGCATCAGTACCTGGGGGTGCCTCTGGGGTTGGGGGGTGAGTAAAGAGAAGGGTGTGTGTGGAAATGAGGGTGGGAAAGACAGAGGATCTGATCGGGCAGGGTTTACCTTGGCTGCTCTGGGGTCCTCCCACTGCTGAAGAGCAGTGTGCGGTGCGTGAGTGTGTGCGTGTGTGAGGGGGAGGTGGGGAGAGAGAGAACCCTGTGCTTTGTTCTAATGGTGGCCTTTTCCTGGGCTGTTGGTTTTACTTGGGTTTAAGGAACACGATGATGTTTCACACTGATGGGTTGTGTGTGTATGTGCGTGTGGTGCGCGTGTGCGTGTGCGTGTGTATATGTGTGTGTGTGTGTGTGTGTGTGTGCTATTCTAGGACCAGCAGGAGGCGCCAAGGGAATTCTGCCCCTGTGTAGATGGATGGTTCAAATAGTCTCTGGGGGCTGTGTTGCCCTGGTCCTGGTTCTTGGGGGTCAAGGTCTTCCCAACCCTTCCAGGTTCACAGCAAGGAGGGGACAGCAGGGAAGCTGAGCCTGGCTGTTGCAGGCTGGGCCCAGCGATGGCCCGGCTGGCTGAGTCATCCTTTTGGCTGCCAGGGGCAGGCCTGAGGAGGCAGCCCGGGCCACTCATCCAGCACAGGAGAGGCATCCTCTCTGGCTGCCCTGGATCCCACCCTCTGGGAAGGCACACTGCCTTCTGGTCTTAGCTTGACTCTGTGTCCAGTGCTGGAGCTGAGATGTCAATGAATGTCCCCCAGTGCCCACTTCATGGGGGAGATGGACTTTGAGCCAAAGACACTGGTCCCCCTGACCCAGGGAAGCTCAGAGAATAATAGCTCCTCTGGAGGTTAGGGTTCAAAGCACGCTGGTGGGGATGCAAGTATTTGGAGGACCAGGGGCTGAGGACCCCAGAAAGGGGATGGCAGGGACTTCTGTACTGTTCTTCCTAGGAATGGGGGAGGTCACTTGGGGGGAGAGGCCAGGGCTCAGGGGTTTCTGTTCAGTGTCCCTCAGGCAGATGTGAATGGGGTCTGGCTTAGTTTGGGCTGTATCCTTGGGTCTCAGAGGCCCAGATTGAACTGACAGTGATAGAGAGAAGCCTGAGGAGAGGAGAAAGAATGGATAGGACAGAGGGAGTGCTGGGAAAAAGGACGGGGGG
>PVHP010044262.1:0-14245 GCA_004024765.1 Zapus hudsonius
TTTTCTTCTCTGCATATGGGATATTTTCCTCATCATTAGCTTTTCTTGGTTGTTTTTTTAGAAGAAAACCAGTGTGATTTATACATGCAGCTTTCCTGACTTTGTGAAAGATGGAATGAAATTGCCACCTTTTATATAACATTGAATAATGAAACACAAGTTAAAGACTGATGAATCCCCTTGGATAATATAGAATCTCCCACCATCCTTGAAACAATCAGCACGCATTATTCCAAGAGTGAGATCTGCTTGTTACTGCTTCATAGTTCCCCCATATCTGAAACTTAAGTGACAAAGTAGCGACTTTCAATTTTAAGAAAGTAGATTCTTGGGCTGGAGAGATGGCTCAGCAGTTAAGACACTTGCCTCTAGTGCCTAAGGCCCCAGGTTCAATTCCCCAGGACCCACATAAACCAGACCCACAACGTGGTGGCCCTAGTGTGCTCTCTCTCTGTCTCTCTCTCTCCCTCTCTCTCTCTCTCTCTGCTTGAAAATGAGTAAATAAAATATTAAAAAAGAAAGTAGATTCTTTCCACTGTTTCTCACTAATACCAGTTTTCACTGTACCCCCTAAAGCAAAAATCATTGTTCAATAAATCACAGGGAATAAGAAATGAAAAGCAATAATTCCAAAGTACCAGGGACTGATTGTGGAGATGATCTTTCTTCCTTTTCTTTGTTGGCAAAGCAGCCCACTCAATCCAGAGCACAATGCTATGCAAATCATTAATTCTGTATGCAAACTGAATTGTTAAATATAGGCTTTACTCATTGGAGTGCTTTGAATTGGTTGTCCCCCATAAACTCCTGTGTTCTGAATGCTAGGTCCCAAGGTGATAGCCATTTGGGAATTGGTGTCTTATAGACTGAGGTGTGTGGTTGGGGTTTTGTAAAGGGTGTTTTGGGAACCTTCCCATTGGCAGTGTTCTTCTCATTCTCATGTTGCTGTATTCCACCTGTTGTAAAAGACAAAATATCCAGACTCTGCTCATGCCATCATTTTCCCTGCCATCATGGAGCTTCCCCTCAAGAATAGAAGCCAAAACAAACAACTTTCTTCCCATCAGCTGCTTTTGGTCAGGGGTTTTGTCCCAGCTATATGAAGGTAACTACAACAGTATGGTCAGTTATATTAACCAGCAAAAGGTAAGTTTTCCCATGCATCTGTGTTTGAGGAATACACTGATGGATAATGTCTTTTGATCATTTATAGAAAACAAAAGGAAATCTTCACCTTTTTTAGATGTCATAATTTTGCCTGGATCCTTACTCTTGATGTTTTAATATGAATTTTATAATGTTTCAACTTTTAGCCCTTTGGATCAAATCAGCCATTTTCTTCTTTCTAAGTTTCAGAGGGTGTTTATACAGTAAATCTCTTCTTTCAGGAACCCATGTTCTTTCATTTTTCTTTGTGTCTAGGACAACCCCTGAAAGAGTTTTCAATCCAGCTGTTCTCCTCTAACTAATGACAACATGCAGTGTCAATTATCACTGAATCAGGGTGTTACAGTTAGCTCCTCATTGCTGAGACAAACATCCAACCAGAAGCTGCTTTTGGGAGGAAAAAATTTCTTTCAGGATTATAGGTTGAGGGGAAACATTATCAATGGTGAAAGAAGCTAGCTCATTTCCATAGATCCAAGCGAAGACACATAATCAAAAGCCATTCATTATCAAACCTGAAGAGCCAGCACCTCAAACTGTACTTATCACACCTTAGTGTGGGACTGCAAGGTGTGCCTCCCCCTTCCCCAGGAAACCTTCTCCAGCTGGGCTACTGGAGACTCAATCAAAAAATACAACAGGCTTCTGGGGATATTCATTCATATTCAAACTACCACAAATGGGCATTCCAATTTCTCTTTCATGAATGAGACCACTTATAAAAGTACAGGCATGAATTGAGGAATAAACACCAGGTCTTTTGAAATAGATGACATGGAACTTTGAACTTCTTCAAGCAATTTGCTTCTTCCTTCTTCATTTTCTCAAAGTAAACTTCATATGAATCATCACCAAGACAGTAATGTATTTCTAGGTCCACATCATCATATGACCTTGTGACTCTGATAATGCCATGGTTGTATATATTCTCTTGCTGTTCAATAATTACCCATTCAAACAGGGAAGTCTGAAATCACTGAATAACTTTTTCATTTAATTACAATGAAAGTTTTGATGGGAAATTTTGGTGGTATAACATTTTATTAACACTACTTACAGTACACTATACAGGAAAAAAGAAAGATTTTTTTAAAAGCCAAGAGACAGGAGAACAAAAATAAGAGTCATCTTCTAAATGTCTCAATATCCTTATTTGGGAAATTCAATAGAAATGATTATTTCCACTAGGCTTTTCCTCTGGCTTTTCTCCTCTTCCTTGTTTTTAAGAGCTCAGAAGGAAAAAAATCAGACAAAATACACCTGTTGCAATGTAGAAGATAGCAGAATTTATTACAGAGTAAAATGCAGCCCTTCAGGGGATGAGAATAGAGAAAGGTCAAAGGTACCAATTTGCCACAAGGACTGATCCAGACGACCCAGGGAGGAGGATATCCAGTTTATTGGGGATGGGAATGTGGGGGATTGGGGAATTGGGGATAACAACTCATTGTTTGCCCACTAAATAATGTAACTCATTATGGACAATAAATATATATTTTTAAAAAGAGCATAATATTGTTAGAGGGTGAGAATAGGAAAGGAGTGGAGATATTTGATGCAAATTTACTTTTTGGGCAGCATAAATATGAGCTATAAAGTTTCTGGAACAGACAAGTTTCCTGAGAAGCATTTTCTTATCCAGATGATGGACAAGCCTATTTGGTTGGCTCTTAAAGTAGGGGACAATGGTATGTCCTTGCGGGTCATTAGAAAATATCTTGTTATAGAGTGGACTTATAGTATGTAGGGCTCTAGGATCCAGGTTTTGATATTACCTATTTACCTTTTTGGAGTTCAAAATGCCCCAGGATTAGAGTTATGTCTGAAGTCCCCTTCTTCTGATCAGTTTTTTTTTTTTTTTTTTTTTTTACAAGCTGCCAATTATGAGAGAAATGTTCATTTCCAATGTCCTTCATGCTTGTAAATCTCTTTGTTGCTAGCTAACAGTACAGGATTGTCCATCTTGTGAACAACAGAAGAGAGGAGAGGTTTATTTTTTATGATATTCGGTGATATAATCTTATTAAAGGAGAAGATGCTCACAACCATAATTTCCTTTAAGTACTAAAGGAAAATCAATACAGCCTCATCTTTCATGCCAAAATCGGATTAGTTTATGTCACTGAGTGTAATGTTTATGCAAAGGTAAACACAGTGTAAGGAAAAAGTCCAAGTTGTCAAGATGAAATAGCTGTAATTGAGATAAGTCACAAATCAAATAAACATACACTTTCAAGTAAATCTTTATTTATTTGGAAATTGAGGCTTGGTTTGGTGAACAAGTGTACTTTCAGAGGCAGGCAAACATAACTAACATGTACATAATATCCATGTAGTTATAAAATGCTTTCATATACATTATTTTAATTGTATTACTTGCAAGTGTTTATACCGAATTAAATAAAAGCTAGCAATATCTTGCCTCAGAATTACTCTTGGTTCTAACTTAATGAAAGAATAAAGAATATTATAATCAGTATTTATGGTTAGAGTTCATATAAAATACATTTTTAAGCAGTTTCTCTCCCAATAAAATGAATCAACTATACAAAATTTCTTTTTATAATGCTACTTTGCACATGAATCTAATTAATATGTATCATAAAAATATCAAATTAACATATGCTTCAGTCAACTTGAAATTTTATAATTTTAATATATTTGAGACAGCAACAAATATAAATGTATGTTTTATTTATTTTTTTATATTTAGCTATTTCATCTCTTGAAAAACTTCCTGTATAATTTATAATAAAGCAAACAGAATTGGAAGGCTTTCAGCCTTTATAAATATAAATGAACAGAACCGAATTTTGCATTATCATAGAAGTAACAGTGAGAGATATGGGGATCATATCAATGATCCTTAGCTTGGTTATGAAACACAAAGACAGTTATGAGCCCTTTATAAATAGATTGTGGAAGGGACTGGAAGCCGGGTAACCTTCATGGTTGAGTTTTGGTGTATTTACCTGTCCAGAGATGTGGTTTGAGATTCGCCCCAGACCCGGCATCATGGGCGTGTGCTTGCTCATCCCTGGAGTGGCCACTGTGTATATCCATAACGGAGGCAAAGAAAAAAAGGGTTGCCCATATTCGGTATCATTGGGAATTGATGGAATGAGTCAATCGTTAGTATATGTCCAAGGGTCTGGAGAACATTGATTGAGGAAGTTTTTTCCTGATTGATGAAAGCAAAGGTCATCTACCCCTGCTAGAAGTTTATGCAGTATGTTATGCAATACCTAATAAAAAATGAAAAAGAAAAAAATAAATAGATTGTGTTTGAAAAAATATGAAGGTCTTCCATTTCTTTCTTCTAGAATATAATACTTGTAATATTCAGGACCCAAATTCCAGTTCACAAAACAGAATGGCCTCAGCCACCTGGATAACTGACCATTCTCACTAATGGGCGTCTTCTTTTGGGGACAGTAAAAGGAAATTAGCTGGCAAACAAAACATCCTCAACATCTTAACCTTTTTTGGTGTCTGTATAAGTAATCTTCCAAGTAGGCTCAATTGTACTTTATTTAAAAAAAGGACTAAAGAATCATATTCTTGGTGCTAACTTTGTATTTAAATGCTGAGTGATGAACTGGAAAGAAATAACATCCATTCCTAGAAATGCCATTAAATGTTTTCAACATATAATATAGTTTTCCCCTCAAAGGAAGTAAGATAAGCTTTATTCTTAGGTAGAGGTGCATGAATATAGCCTGGGAACATAGATTCAGGTTATCCCAAATAGCATGCCCAATCATGGGAGTGACTCCATAAACTTTATTAGTTGTAGAACTGAAGAAAGTTAGAAAATGGGGCATTATCCATTGTTAGGAGCCTCTGGTAGGGCTAGGTGAGTTACAGCAAAGTTGGGAAAACGCTATCCTAGGACTCACTTATTATCAGATAGCATTCTTGGGTTGTAGGTTGGTGAAAGCTAGTGGTCTGTTAAGATGATGTATTCCAAGTGATTTAACAGGGAGTTGAAAGAATATTAGGTCAGACATTGTAGTGGACAGTAAATATTTTAAGGGGTTTAAAGATAGACCCATATAATTTAGTTCTTGGCTTTCAACACACCAAGTTTCCAAAATCATGAAATCCTACTCAGTCCTGCTTGCAGACACTTTACCATAGCTGTGACTCTTTTATTGGAATTTAAGTTCACAGACCCCTATTGTCTAAACACATTTATGCATATACAGCCCAAATATTGTTTAATGGTCCATAGTACTAGAAAGACTTATTCCAATAATCTGATAAAGATGAGGATGAAGAGGCAGGACATGAATCTTTAGGAAGGGGAAATAGTTGGAAAAACTGTGAAGGAAAAAAAGTCTCTAACTGCTATCAATATACCCATCCATCATGATCGAGGTCTTATTTTCCCCACTTTTTCTGACTCTTGCATCTAACATTCACTTAGATGTGGTGTATTATGCAGTATGTTACTAAAGTTAACAATGTAGTGTGGGTTAAAGTCATGAATGATAGCAGAAGAGTGATATAGGCATCCTAAACAAACAAAACTCCATCTTCATGTATCAGAATAATCACTAAGCAGACAGACTCTCCCTGGGTGTGTATACTCAATTACAGTTTATCAAATATACGATGTTTAAATTATTTGAAATAAATTATTGTTGTGTGAATTTTAATTTTACCTCCGCTACTTTCATTTTACTGCAGAAAACTAAAATTGTGTTGTTAGTTCTAATTTTAGGAAAAAATGGTCTTTAATATGTGTTCTTGTAACTATTTATTATCAATAAAATAAATCAAAATTGTCTTATTACTTTGGGCTTATGCCAGATTTTACTTTGAGGAAATGAGTGAATGTTTATATTACAGAGAAAATCATTTAATAATTTGAAATCATTTAAATTCCTTTTTAACAACTTTTTTTTACCAAATATAACTAGTGATAGGCTAGAAACAAGAAGACAGATTGTGTGAAATTAAGACCCTTTACACTTTTAATTAAATCTTAATTTTATTTTAAAAATGAGAAAAGGAAAGAAGGAGGGGACTGGGGAGATGGTTCAATAATTGAAGGCATTTTTTTGCAAGCTTGCCAACATGAATTCAATCCTCCCCAGCACCTACATAAAGCCTGATGCAAAGTGGAGCATAAGGCAGCGATTCATGGCATCCAGAGCAATGCAAAGCAGAAAGAGGAGAATCCAGAGTTTCTTGACTGGTACACACAGGAGTTCTGACTTTTCCTTTTGACCTTCACATATCTGCAATTGTATGTGTGTGTGAGCATACACATACATCATTCACACATACACAGACAACTAAAGAAATGTCCAAAAATATAAAAGCATTTGGAAATCGAGGAGGAGTCATTAAATGATATTGCCCACCTACTTTGTTTTTTTTTAAATATATATTTATTGTCCATAATGAGTTACATTATTTAGTGGGCAAACCATGCGTTGTTATCCCGAATTCCCCAATCCCCCCCTCCCCATCCCTGATCAGTTGTATATCCTCCTCCGTACAAAACATAAACATGATTTAATATTTTTTTAATATTTTATTTATTCATTTTCAAGCACAGAGATAGAGAGAGTGAGAAAGAGAGAGAGAGAGAACACCAGGGCCACCACCTTGTGGGCCTGGCTTATGTGGGTCCTGGGGAATTGAACCAGGGACATTAGGCACTGGAAACAAGTGCCTTCACCGCTGAGCCATCTCTTCAGCCCCAAGATTTAATATTTTTTAACTGGGAATTTGATTACCTGATTTGGTGGTTGGAATGCATGCCCCCCCAATAAACTCAGAAGTTATATTAAATCTTGTCATTTGGATTTCCTGCCGTATAGCTAGAAAAGGTGCCACCGTGGGCACATGCTGGGATCTAGCCTAAATATCTGCAGAGTTGTTTGAGTTCTATCTGGGGATCCTGCTGTTTTGCTACCTGTTAAGTGGTTGATTAACAGGTGCTGGATGATGGTGGTTCTATATCTATCCTTGGATCTGTGAATGGGAGCCAGCTTCTTCTGCTACTGATGCAACTTCACCTTGGATCTGTAAACCTGAAATAAATCCAGTTCCTCCCATAAACTGTGTCCATTTAGAAGGTCATCCCAGCAACAGGGAGGTGTCTACAATGCTTGAACATATTGTCATTTGGTCATATTCCCATCAGGCTATACTCTTATGATCTTTATTCCCTGCCCCCATTCCACTGTGGGACCTCCTCATTGGGGTTATTAGCACCCACTGTGGGGTCATGAATGCACCTGTCAGTCACAGAGCAGGGGATGCTTCAAAGTCCAGCTAACTGCACCATAGGAAACCTTTAATCCTTGTTGAATCTGGAAATGTGGCCATCCAAAAGTAAAGTCCCTTAGGTTACCATAAATTTCAAAAATGTTATTCTTAATGTTCTATTTTTATGTATCAATTCTTCTCTAACGGATGTCCTGTGTTATAAATTTTTACAAATTTAACCTGTTCTGAAATTTCTAGTTCAGGACATATCTCAAGTGAAGTATCATTTTGCTCTAGCATTTGATGAATTTTGATTTTTTTTAAAAAAAGTAAAGAACCCATATACACAAACCCACCATAAATACCACTGCCATTGCAAACATTGTTTTGGATGATATAGGCAAAAAGATTCAAGCAAAATCTTTATCCATAACCAGAATCAAGAGCGAAGTCTCTTCTCAGGAACACAAAGCTTCTTTTGCCATAGAGCTTTTTGGCTGCATTGTATTAGTTTTATATCAATATCAACATGATGGTCCAATTGGAAGGATCAAGTCTCCTTTTTCTTAATAGGAAGTTTTCATTTTTTTTTTTTTGTCCGTGACTCTAATAGCTTGGATTTAGAGAAAGCCTCTATAACGGAGTTACTATTAGCAGGTTTAAAACAGGTCTCTCTATCCCAAAACTGGATTTATTTTTTTTTCAAATTTTAATGAAGGGATGAATGAAGGCCTAATAAATTTAAAGATAATCCAAAACAATTTGACAATGCATCTGTAGCTTTCCAACTTTCTAAAATTCTGAAGTCCTGATCAATGTTCCTTGTATATTTTTTAACATGCATTAACATACACATAACATTGTTGTGTGTGTGTTACAATGAATTAAGGAACAGAAATTGATAAAAGAAAAACAACTTCTTCACATGTTGGCCAAACTGGGGAGAAAGAAGTCTTTTTCCTTCCTGCAAAGTCTGTTGTCATTTATTTATTATTAAAAAGGTAACCACCTTATGTCCATCCTTGTCCAACCCCAGTGAGAAAAAGTATCTTCTATTTCTCTGTTCATTAAAATCAAAGTGAGAACGAAGGGCTGTTTGTTAGTTGTTTTTACAGAAGTGCCTGATACATTCAATTAATGACTGAACTATTGTTCACAATCCTGGACAGTATCAAGGGCATTTTTTCATTCATCCATCACTTGATGGACATTTAGCCTGGATCAATATCTTGGCTATTGCAGACAATGCTAAGAGAACAGGGGAGTATTGTAATTTCTTCAACATTACCTTAGGATGCACACCCTTCGTTGGTTCTCCTGGATCATATGGCCATTATGTTGAATGTTGTGAGGAATATACATAGTCTTCATGTTATTAATCTTCTAATTTACATTGTCCCAAACAACACACAAGGGTTTGGGTTTTCTCCACATCTTCACCATCATTTATATTTAGTATTTGAGAAATGTCATCCTTACCAGGATGAAGTGACATGACACCATGATTTTGAGGATCATTTCCATGATGGTTATGATGTAAATTCGGTAACATTTTTATGTGACCATTTGACTTTCAATCATCTGTCCTGAGATATGTCTATTTAGACTCTTTGTCAGTTTTTTTTGCTTTATTTTATTTTCTGCTCTAGTTATTTGAATCCCTCATATGAAATTGTTTCTCTCACTGTCTACCACATCATTTGAGTTGATATTGGTATTCAACTTCTCTGAGTAAATAAAGCCTATGCATTTGAAAATCAACTTCACATTTGCATTTTTTGATGAAAGAATACCTATATTCTCATTTTCTCTTACATGCTGGCTTTCAATTTGAGTGATAGTTTCTGGGGTTTATATCAAAATTCTCATTCTGAATACCATCTGCATTAGGATCATAACATGCCATCTGTTGATGCCCACATTTTCCATAGTTAGGATTTAAATTGTTCGGTATCTGCCTTTTTTGACAGAGTTATGGATAAGAGAGCTAGCTCAATTCTACTTCGCTTTGTGTGCGTGTATATATGTGTTTGTTTGAGTGTATGGGTGTGTGCGTGTGCTTGTGTGTGTATGTGTATGTGCATGTGTGACTGTGTGTATGTTCATGTGTATGTGTGTATGTACATGTGCATGTGTGTGAGTGTGTGTACGTATGTGTGTATGTTAATTTGTGACTGTGTGCATGTGTGTATGTGCATGTGAATGTGTGTGAGTGTGTGTATGTATGTGTGTATGTGCATGTGTGTATGAGTGTGTTCATGTGCATGTGTGCATGTGTGTATTGTGTCTATGTGTATGTGTGTATGTGCATTTCTGACTGTGTGCATGTGTGTATGTGCATGTGTGTGTGCCTGTGTGTGAGTGTGTGTATGTATGTGTGTATGTTCATTTCTGACTGTGTGCATGTATATGTGTGTATGTGCATATCTGTATGAGTGTGTGTATATTCATGGGTGCATGTGTGTATGTGTGTCTATGTGCATGTGTGTGTATGTATGTGTGTATTTGTGTAGGTGTATGTGGATGTGTACATGTACCTGTGTGTGTTTTTTGAGGGAAATAGTTTGTCATCAATTGATTCACCCCTTTTTTTCACCATAGTCTCTCACTGGCCTTGGTGCTTGCAGTTTAGCTTCTCCTGCCTGGCTCCTGGACTGTATGTGTCCCTGTCCTCCATGACCAGGATTAACCATGAGGGCCACCATACCTGACTTTTATGAGGTCAATGAGGATCCACACTCAGTTCCCCATGCTTACACAGTGTGTACTTCATCCCACTGGGTCGTCTTCTACCACTGTTCTTTTAGTTGTGTTTATTTCTTCCAACTATCCTTGGACTGTGGGCACACTTTAGGCAGGTGGCCCCAGGCCCTATTAACAGACAGAAAGATCCAGGCTGTCTCTGGTTTCTCAGTGTTCACCAGCATTTGATCCATTAATGCTTGATTTGCTGTGGGGCCCTGTAATCCAAGAACTCTAAATCCAAACCCTTTCCACATTGATTCTATCCTTGATTCCAGCAGGCACACAGATTACACCTCCGTTTGCTTTAACAGTTTTTGCTCATATTCTGGTCTAGAAAAATATTATGATGTAGCTACATCATTTCATTTGTTTTCATTTATATTTACTGTTAATGTCATTTTTTTGAAGAGAAGGGGACATTTATGTTCGTTAGCAATAAGTTTGCCTTGGCAAGAGTTCCCCTGTTTATTTTTTCCCCTTAAGATTCTATCCTAAACCCTTGTACAAAGCACCAAAATATCCACAACATGTTCAGCAGTTTCTAGATCACTTATTCAATATTCAAATATTTTCAATCTGGGTTCAATTCCTCTTTACAGAAACTACTAGAAAAATCATTGATGATATTTATTTTACTTATTTTTCTTCAACTTTCTTTCTGAAACACTAGTGAAATGTGGAGCTAGCTTAATTCCAGCTTGTCTCATTTATTTTTCTCTTTATTTCTATCAACCAGTTAAGTCAAAAACTGTATGCAAAATGTAGGTAGGCTGTCTTTTATGCAGATGAAACTGAGATCCCATGAGTTTATAAACCCATGCTTTAGGGTCCTATACTGAATAACAATAAAATGGAGGAAATAAACTCAGCATTAGGATTCATATCCCTCTCTGCTTCTTGACTGTGGATACAATGTGATAGCTGCCTCTAATACCTTCCACCTGGCCATCCCAACCCTATGGATTTTTCCCAGAAAACATGAGCTCAAATAAATCCCTTGTTTCTAAAGTTGCCATTGACATGTGTTTTGTCACACAATGTACACTGGCATTAGGGTATGTATGAAAAATCAAAATAAATTAATCTTATCTTCTTATTGTGCACATATATAATCCATTGTCATATAGGAGAAGCAAGATAAATGAGTCAATGGCTTCCTACTGTTTTGATAGAATATTATTAATCACTTGGTCTGGAGATTTGGCTCAGTGGTTAAAGGACTTTCCTCCAGTGCATAAAGCCCCAAGTTCAATTACCCAGGACCCACATAAGCCAGACCCACAAGGTGGTGGTCCTGGTGCGCTCTCTCTCTCTCTCTCTCTCTCTCTCTCTCTGCTTGAAATTGAATAAATAAAATATTTTTAAAAATTAAAAAAAAATAATCACCTGTTTTCCAAAACCTTACTTCCTGGCATATAGGAAGGCAGAAGAAAAGTATAAATAAATGATTTTTACACTAATTTTTAAGATTTTTTTTTAGTTTTATATATACTACTATGGAAGACCACTTTGATTCCTGGACTTTTATTTGATCTTGATTCAAGTAAGGAATGTAAGGGATGTACATTAAATCCGTGAACATATTATTTTTTTTACCAGTTTGATTGTGGACCGAGTTTTGAATTCCTGCTGGTGGCTTAGAAGATTAATCTATGGTTGTCAACTTGATATGATTTTAGAATTCATGGAAACGAATCTCTGGATATGTCTGTGAAGGATTTTTTTATTATCCATAATTAGATACATTGAATGAGCAAATAATGTGTTGATGTCCACGCTTCCCTGATTTCCCTTTTCCCTATCCCCGATCTGCTTGGTATCCTCCTCAATGGACAGTCTGGATCAGTCCATGGAGAAGGGGACCATGTATACCCTAGGAGTCAACCCAGTTCCACCCCCTTTGTATATCATTACTGAGGGAAGCAATGTCTCTGGACATTCTCCCCCACTATGGTTCTTACAATTTTTCTGTCCCCTCTTCCTATCAGTTCCCTGTGTCATGGTGGGTGAATATTAAGGCTTCTTTACTGTTGAGGTCTTAAGGGTCTCTATACTTCTACTTTACATTGTATTGAAAAACTTTGGTGTCTGTCTCACTGGGTGGATCTGGGTTGACTGATTGGTGTGGTTATGGGTCTCTTGCTTATCCTACCTCTCTCTGTGGGGTTCTCTAAATTAGGTTAGCTTTGGTGGGAGTATTAACCATAAGAGTGGACATCAGAATCTAATGTACTATAGTTCCATATACATAAATTATATATATATATATATATATATATATATATATATATATATATATATGTCAAACATATATACTGCCATAAACATATATATATGTGTGTGTGTGTGTGTGTGTGTGTGTGTGTAGAAATATATATATTGATAAACATTTCTCTCTACTTCATCTCTGCTGGTGGATTGTGCTGAAGCTTCCAGCTAGTGACGTGCTTTTCCCACTAAGATGGGCTCTACTCTATGGAAATATATGCCTAAAATACTCTTTCCTTCACAAGTTGCTTCTCATTGGGTATTTTTGTCCGTCAATGAGAAAGTAACTGATACAGTAGCTTAATAGTAATGTATAGTTTTTATTCCAAATGTTATTGAGACACAGGTGTACATGGAGCTGTTAGAAATAATGCAAAGAGGTCCTGGTTTTACTTCATCAACTTATTCAGGTAACTATATATTATTTGTTTTCTTTCAAGTAGTAATATTTTAAAAAGAAGTATAAAATTAAAAAATGAATTTTGAAGTTAGTATAATCCAGTGATCATATTCATATTTCCATGGTTGTACTTGTATGCACTTGGGTTTATGAGTATGTCTGTGTACTTAGTTCTAGAAAATTCCATCACCTGTACAGTTTACACACACTCTGAGTCAAGATTGTGAAAAGAAGGCACTCCAGTTAGAAAATAAAGAAATTACAGAGATGTGGGAAAACATATAACAAACATAAATTATCACAAGATGTTTTGAACATTATTAGTCATTAAGGAAATACATCTAAAGACCACAATGAAAGGATATCACAACATAACTAATAGAATGGCAAATAATGACCACATTAAATGCTATTAGGTAGGGATATACACAAATTGGATTTCTCAAGTACTCTTTGTGGGAAAATCAAATGATATATCCACTGAGGGAAAATTTGAGAAAGTTATTATAAAAATTAATATACCTTTGTCATAAAACATATTAATTTCCCTTTTGAGATTTTATTCCATAGAAATGAAAATCTGTTCATAAAATAAATCTGTACACAAATATTTTAAGCAGCTTTCTTGGCAATAGTCCTCAGATTGAAATAACTGGGATGTCATCAAATAGTTGAATAATTATGAAAACTTCAATACATACAAACCATGCAATAAAGATAGTCAATAAGAAGAAAAAGATATTGATAACAGCAACAACCTGAATGAATCAGAAGTCAGTTGAATGAAAAATTTTCATGTTTAAAGGTCTAATATCATGTAATTATATTTATATTGAAAGGAAACAATAGGAAGGACAAACACATTAGTAACTGTCAAAATTGGGAGAGATAGAAATGTGAATATAAAACTATAACATAAAATAACCTTATAATAATCACTATATTTTTGCAAGACGCTTTATGGTTAAGACTCCAATAGCCATATCAGGAACCTTTTCACTGATGTTTGCAATATTAAGAAAAATATAATTTCTATAATACAGTGACAAATTATGTATATGTGTACATATACATTTGTGCATATATATAATGTTTATATATAAGCTATGTATGACTTTTATGCATCTCCCTACCAATGCATTGTATAGTTTTGAATTAGACCTAAGTGAAAACCATCAGTGAAAATTAAGGAATAGAAATACCTTTCATTAGTCACTTCTGCACATTATTTAAGCTGTTCTAAAAAAAGATCTTATTTCAGAATACTCTTACATTAATCACAAAAATATTTTGTGTCCAACTAATGGGAATGCAGATATGCTTGCATAGTAAGACAGCAAATTTTAGTGGATAACTATCTTTATTCACTCTTTTCAAGGATAAAGTTTTCAGAAAGGCCATGAATCTCACATTGGACGATGAATATTGCAATCTGTAGCT
>PVHP010044263.1:0-14164 GCA_004024765.1 Zapus hudsonius
GCAGGAGAGTGCTCACATGGGGACACCGCAGGAGAGTGCTCACATGGGGACACCGCAGGAGAGTGCTCACATGGGGACACCGCAGGAGAGTGCTCACATGGGGACACCGCAGGAGAGTGCTCACATGGGGACACCGCAGGAGAGTGCTCACCTGGGGACACCGCAGGAGAGCGCTCACCTGGGGACACTGCAGTAGAGCGCTCACATGGGGACACTGCAGTAGAGTGCTCACATGAGGACACTGCAGGACACTGCTCACCTGGGGACACTGAAGGACACTGCTCACCTGGGGACACTGAAGGAGAGAGCCCATATGGGGATACTGCAGGAGAATGCTCACCAGAGGACACTGCAGGAAGTGCTCAATGTGGACACTGCAGGATCATGCTCACCTGGGGACACTGCAGGGGAGCGCTCAACTGGGGACACTTCAGGACAGTGCTCACATGGGAACACTGCAGGACGGTGCTGACATGGGGACACTGCAGGAGAGCGCTCACCTGGGGACACTGCAGGGGAGCGCTCAACTGGGGACACTTCAGGACAGTGCTCACATGGGAACACTGCAGGACGGTGCTGACATGGGGACACTGCAGGAGAGCGCTCACCTGGGGACACTGCAGGACAGCACTTACATGAGGACACTGCAGGACAGTGCTCATCTGGGGACACTGTATGAGTGCTCATGTGGACACTGCAGAAGAGTGCTTACATGGGAAAACCGCAGGAGAGTGCTCACATGGGGACATTGCAGGAAAGTTCTGACATGAGTACACTGCAATAGAGTGCTCACCAGGGGACACTGCAGGACAGTGCTCACATGTGGACACTGCAGGACAGTTCTCACATGGGGACACTTCAGGAGAGTGCTCTCCTGGAGACACTGCAGGACAGTGCTCACCTGGGGACACCGCAGGACAATGCTCACCTGGGGACACTGCAGGACAGTGCCCATGTGGGGACACCGCAGGACAGTGCTCACATGTGGACACCGCAGGACAGTGCTCACATGGGGACACTGCAAGATAGTGGCCACATGCGGACAATGCAGGACAGTGCTCACCAGGGGATACCTCATGACAGTGCTCACATGAGGACACTGCAGGACACTTCTTATCTGGGGACACTGCAGGATAGTGGTCACATGGGGACACTGCAGGAGAGTGCTGACATGAGGACATTGCAATAGAGTGCTCACCTGGAAACACTGCAGGAGTGTGCTCACCTGGGGACACCTCAAGACTGTGCTCACCTGGGGACACTGCAGGACAGTACTCAGATGGGGACACTTCAGGACAGTTCTCAAAAGAGGACACTTCAGGAGAGTGCTCACCTGGGGACACTGCAGGTGAGTGCTCACCTGGGACACTGCAGGAGACTGCTCACATGGTGACACTGCAGGTGAGTGATCACCTTGGGACACTGCAGGAGAGTGCTCACCTGGGGACACTGCAGGAGAGTGCTCACATGAGGATACTGCAGAACAGTGCTCGCCTGGGAACAATGCAGGACAGTGCTCGCCTGGGAACAATGCAGGACAGTGCTCGCCTGGGAACAATGCAGGATAGTGCTCACCTGGGGACACCGCAGGAGAGTGCTCACCTGGGGACACCACAGGACAATGTCTACCTGGGGACATTGTAGGAGACTGCTCACATGGGGACACTGCAGTAGAGTGCTCACCTGGGAACACTGCAGGACAGTTCTCACTAGGGGACAACACAGGACAGTGCTCACATGTGGACAATGCTGGAGAGTGCTAACCTGGCGAAGTCGCCGGAGAATGCTCCCCTGGGGACACTGCAGGAGAGTGCTCACCTAAGGACAATGCAGGAGAGTGCTCACCTGGCAACACCGCAGGTCAGTGCTCACATGGGGACACTGCAGGACAGTGCTCACATGAGGACAGTGCTCACATGGGGACACTGCAGGAGAGTGCTCCCATGGGGACTTTGCTGGAGAGTGCTCACCTGAGGACACCACAGGACAGTGCTCACATGGGGACACTGCAGGACAGTGCTCACATGGGGATACTGCAGGAGAGTGCTCACATGAGGACACTTCAGGAGAGTGCTCACCTTGGGACACTTCAGGAGAGTGCTCACCTGGTGACAATGCAGGACCGTGCTCACCTAGGGACACCGTAGGACAGTTCTCACATGGGACACTGCAGTACAGTGCTCACATGGGGCCACTGCAGGAGAGTGCTCACATGGGGACCCTGCAGGTGAGTGCTCTCATGGGGACTTTGCTGGAGAGTGCTCACCTGAGGACACCGCAGGACCGTGCTCATATGGGACACTGCAGGACAGTGCTCATATGGGACACTGCAGGACAGTGCTCACATGGGAACACTGCAGGTCAGTGCTCACATGGGGACACTGCAGGAGAGTGCTCACCTTGGGACTCTGCAGGAGAGTGCTCACATGGGGACACTGCAGGTCAGTGCTCACATGGGGACACTGCAGGAGAGTGCTCACCTGGGGACTCTGCAGGAGAGTGCTCACCTGGGGACACTGCAGGAGAGTGCTCACATGGAGGATAGCGATCAACTGGAGACACTGGAGGAGAGGGCTCACCTGGGGACACTGCAGGTCAGTGCTCTCATAGGGACACTGCAAGAGAGTGTTCACATGGGGACACTGCAGGAGAGTGCTCACCTGGGGCCACTGCAGAAGAGTGCTCACCAGGGGACACCACAGGACAGTGCTCACCTGGGGACATTGCAGAAGAGAGTGCTCACATTGTGTTGCAGTCAGCTTTCTAGCTGCGCAGAAAGAACCCAAACAAAAGCGGCTTGTGGAGGAATGGGTTTATTTGGCTTAAGGACTTGAGGGGAGACTCCATCCTGGCAGGGAAAATGATGGCATGAGCAGAGGGCTGGACATCGCCTCTGCCACAGCACTGCAAACAGCGGCAGGAAGGTGTGCCAAATACTAGCAAGGGGAAGCTGGCTTATAACCCCATAAGCCCACCCCCAACAACACAGCTTCATCGAGGTTGTAAAACCCAAACTGCCATCAGCTGAGGATCGATCTATCAGAACACATTCAATTGTTTGTGGGGGACACCTATATCAAACCATGACACATGGGGACACTGCAGGAGTGTACTCACCTGGAGACACTGCAGGAGAGTGCTCACCAGGGGACAATGCAGGACAGTGCTCATATGGGGACAATGTAGGAGTGCTCATCTGGCGACACTGCAGGAGAATGCTCCCTTGGGGACACCGCAGGAGAGTGCTCACCTGGGGACAATGCCGTAGAGAGCTCACCTGGTGACACTGCTTGACAGTGGACAGTGCTCACATGGGGACCCTGCCGGTGAGTGCTCATATGGGGCTTTCCTGGACAGTGCTCACCTGGCAACACTGCAGGAGAGTGCTCACCTGGGGACACCGCAGGACAGTGCTCACATGGGGATACCGCAGGACAGTGCTCACATGGGGACACTGCAGGAGAGTGCTCACCTGGGGACACTGCAGGATAGTGCTTACATGAGGACACTGCAGGACAGTGCTCACCTGGGGACACTTCAGGAGAGTGCAGGACAGTGCTCACATGAGGACTCTGCAGGAGAGTGCTCACATGGGGACACTGTAAAGAGCACTCAGTTGGGAACACTGCAGAGAATGCCAGGGTGCTCCCATCATTTCCCATGGGCAATCAGTTGGTGCATTTCTGAACTTCACCCTCGTGTGACTCTAGTCCATGTTCATAAGCTGCTTCCTAACCAGGCTTGACCACGTGTTACTCTGTTTTCCTTCTCTTCCTGTCCTGTGGTGAACTTTTTAAACAAAGACCAGATACTGTTCTGCTACCTGTTGGAGATCATTCCATGTGCTGTTCTTGTCAACCTAGCCATTAGTTGTATTGGTGCACAGTATTTGCATGAAGTCAAAGGAATGCTTGTTTGCTTTCCTTGGTTAACAGGTGCCTCCCACTACCCATTAAATGTACATCTGGGCTGTATATAAATGTATACATGTACATGAGGTCCAGGAGGCTTTATGTGGCCCTTATGTACATTTCTTATTGCTCTTGACAACGTGACATGACTCCAAAATAGTATTTACTTCTCTCTCTCCTCTCTCCTCTCTCTCATCTTACTGCTCAGCCCTAGCTGGTCTGGCTGTATATAGCCCCGAGTGTACTTGAAATTGCAATGCTTCCTCTGTGTCAGCCTCTCAAACACTGGGATTATGGATGAATCTGCACACCCAGCTCCTGGCTTCTACTCTTGTTCCAGGGGGCAGTCCTTGAAAATGTGTGAAATTTTGAAAAGGAAAATAAGAAATGTCTATATATTGATCCTGGTCACTATAGAGCAGTTGCAAAAATTAACAATACCTGCAGTAGGAGTGGATCCCGGCTTTTGCTTCCCAGTTTATGTGGGTTCTAATGAAATATTGGAGAGAAATGGAGCAGAGCATGTCCCTGAGTTTCAGCCGTGTGCTCCAAAATGCCGGCACACTATAAGGATCTTTCAAATGCTCAGATATATTTCATTACCGGCAAACAGCACCAGGATCCCTGGGGCCTGGATCATTTGAAAATACCGTGTTGGAAAGGGCACCTTAATAACACTAAAGCTGGAGGAGCGAAGGGACATGAAGAACACTAGACATTTTTTAATCTCATGAAAAAAAATCCATCTTGTGTTAGATTTGTTTTTATATTGGTTTTTCCTCTCCCTCTTTCTCTCTCACACATAAAAATGCTTTTTAGATACTGACACAAAAATAATTTCCTGTCTAAACATCTCAGAACAGAGTCCATCCCCCCCCCATACACACAAACAAAAGGAATGAAAAAAAATCAGTTGCTCTTAGCTCACAGAGAAGAGGCAGCAAGGACGTGTTTGCTTCTGTGGGTCTGTGGTTCCCTGGCGTGGGCCTGGGAGGGGCTTCCTGCAGCTCCCATCCCTTTCCAGGCACCTGACTGAATTCTAATTTGGCATTTAGTCAATTCCCCGCCCCCTTTGCTAGATCCTCAGAGGTATAATCCATTTTAAAAAGAAGGGGAAAAACTTGCAGACGCCCATGATCGCTACTGCTTCCCTAGTCTTTCACGTCATCACATTTCTGGGAAGACTCCTAACTTGTATGTGGGAAGCTGCCGTGACGGGAAGCCGAGCAGTAGTGCTGTGTGTGCTGGACAGAACTTGCTGCTTCCGCCTTGCCCTTGTGACAGTCTAGGTTTCAACATTTATGCCAGCAAGATCCCCCAGCCTCTCTACGGCCTCGATATCAAAGGAGGAAGGGACAGTCACATTGATACTTTTCAGTCCATGTGGATGCCTTGAAATCCTCCAGGGCATTTGCAGGATTCCAGAAGCCATGTTACTAATTCATCAGCCTGAAACCGTTTTCTTAGTTCAGATGTCAAACAGTCTGTGTCTTGTCTGCGTGGACTGCAGCACACCTGGGGGAGCCCACACTTGACCCTCCCCCACCACCAGGAAACGTGTTTCCCTGTGTGTGGAATGTCCTGTGTTGTGTGTCCGTGTGTCCGAGCCTGCTGTGTGCTGGGGGTGGGGTCACACCTGTGCCGTCTCACATGTTTTCTTCTTTCCCTTTTCTGCCTGCCGCTGCGCTGCCTGCTCATCAGAGAGAGCTGCAGGTCTCTGCTGCCGTCTAGTAGTGCCCTGTCACAAAGGGATGCCAAGGCTTACCGATCTGTCTGTCAAAACCAAAGATGTCTGGGAAATCCCTCGAGAGTCCCTGCAGTTGATCAAGAGACTGGGAAATGGGCAGTTTGGGGAAGTATGGATGGGTATGCTGAAACTCAATCACTCTATTATTATGATTAACTTCCCCGTAAGGGAAATCTCAAGCATCAAAGGTGGAAGGTGACTCCCAAAAGACTATGTCCAGGAAAAAAGTTTGCAATACTCTTCCTCAAGAAGAATGATTTTGATCTTAGAAATCTGGAATTTCTCAAAAAGTGGTAGTTAAAATGGCCCAGGTGTGATAACACACGCCTTTAATCCCAGCATTCAGAGGCAGAGGGAGGAGGTCACCCGTCCAGGTCAGCCTGGGCTAGAGTGAGACCCTACCTGTAAGATCAAAGCAGAGAGGGGGAGGCAGTCAATGGACAAGGTTGACAGGTGCTGGGTCTGGCTGTGCTGTAGGCCTCCATTCCTAGATCGGAAGTGGTGGGAAGTGAAATTCCAGCAGAATTTGCCTGTGTCCTTCTTTCTAGCAGTTCCTCTCTGAAAGCCACCATGAAGGGCACATCACCTTCCATCTTAGTGCGTGCATAATTACGGATTATAAGAACTGTGTTTTCTTTATTAATTCCTTTCCTGTAGAGAAAGCTGATGGTTTGTGTTTTAACTTAACTGTGATTTCATTAAGTTGTGCCCCACAAACTTCTGGATTGGCTAAAGATGCTTGGGAAGTGGCACGTGACTCGTTTCTGAAGAAGAAGCTGGGGCAGGGGTGTTTCGCTGAAGTGTGGTTTGGTAAGGCAGAGGGCACGTTGTGTTTGGGCTGCATCGCAAAGCCAATGGAAAGCAGGACAGTTTGGAACAAAAATGCAGATGTGGCCATTGGGGCAAAGACATTGAACCTGGGTAACTAGATGTGTTCAGGCCATCTAAGTTTTCAAAATGAGGTGACACCTTGCTGTGTTCATCTCTCCTGCTTCATGTGGTTAGTGTCTGCAGAATAGGAAGTCAACACCCTGTGCACAGGTGTGAACAGGTGGGAAGGTAAGATGCTATGGATGGGCAGCTGTGGAGGAAGACCATAGGCCTTGTGCTCCTCAGGCCTGGGTTTGAATCCTTACTAGGTGATGATTGAACATCTTGGAGCCTCGAGTTTCCTCATCTGAAAAATTGGATTAATAGCTGCTTCCTAGCATTTTGAAGATGACATAGGACATATTTAAAGTCCCTTGCTGATTATAGGTGCTCCAGACACTTGGACACATTTCTTCGTCTGGTTGTCACTAGTAAGACCAGCTGCACCAGACCCCTGAAAGCTTTGATAACCCCCTGGCCAGACACTCTGTGGGCTTGTACCACACCCAAGAATATGTCAGTGAGACAGTGAGACTTCCCTTCCTTAGAGTCTAACAACGATGTGTGTACCTGTGATCTTTATGTATGATCTGTTTTAAGAATTAATGAAGTTCAAATGCTTAAAGCAAGACTTGGTAAGCAGTACTTTCCTTCAGATACATAGACAGAAGGATGTTCAGATAGATAAAGGAAGTACATTCACACATAAATGTATGTGTGTACTTGCTGTTACAATAAGGAATCTACATTTCTGTACCCATCCTTGGCCAGACTTTATCTCAACTATTATATCTATGCATCCGCCTTCTCTTCTGGTTTATAATTGAAGTTGTGGGCTATCAAGGTTTTAATCAAGTCACACAATGAGGGAAAATGGACCCTATAGGAAATTCTTTCAACTTTATAGTTCTTGAGAGTGGGAGGATTCTCACTGTGCAAACTTGAGGGCCTGAGAGGATTATTCACCCTGGGTTCGATTCCCCAGCATCCACATAAAAAGCTGGATGAGGCCACATGCCTATAACCCCAGTCTTCTGGAGAGCAGACAGGAGAATCACTGAGGGCTGGCTGGTGAGCTCCAGGTTCAGTGAGAGACCCTATCTCAAGGAAACATCTGGAGAAGTGAGAGAAGAGGATGACATTCTTGTCTGGCCTCTGCATGCGTGCACACAGGGCGCGTGCAAGCCCACATACTACACACGAAATTATAATTATCAATTTTAAATCACTCATATTTTGTTTCCCATGAAACAGAATACCCTGCCATCAGAATTGGTGTGGGAACCTGTGGATTACCAGCATAGGTATAACAGGAGAAGAGTCCACTGTGTTTAAATTAGGGGGATGCTAACATTTAAATCACCAAGATCACTTGCAAATTGCCCAGTTTCCCATTTACATTGAGTGGCATATATTTCATGAGATTTAAGTGACCTCTTCCTGAAGCCACGGGTTCATTCATCATTTACCTTTTGGTAGGGTGCTTGTTGTAATTATATGAGCCATGTTTTTAAAGGGCTAGCAAGAATTGTTCAAATATACTGAACCCTTAGAGTCTAAAGTCAGAGATTAAACATAAGAGTGAGTCTTAACTTTTCTCTTCAAAATTATCCTTCAAGTCATAGACTAGAAATAGACATGAAATTCAGGGTTCTTATTTTAATTTGGGAGCCAAAAGAAACCCAAGATGATCCGGTTCCATTCCTGTATTTTATAGATGAGGTAACTGATCGTGACCATAAACCAGCCTTGACTTCGGATTGACTAGATTTTTGTTGAATGGGGGAGGTTTAAATCCTTCTGCCCCCTCCTAGCAGCTATTTTATCTCCCAGGGTACCTGAGAGAAAGAAGCCATTATTCCGCTGTCAGGAAGCCTGAGGAATTTTCCTCAGTGGGGAAGTACTGGCAAGGAGACCATGCACTCCTTACCAGGACTTATGGGCATGCTTAGCTCGGCTGTCCAAGGACTCAGTCAAGGAACTCCTCCAGCAAGCAGCTGAAAGCCTGAAACCCATTTCCCAGCATCCTTAGTGTGTTGCCATTTTTTTAAATGACATGCCCTATGCAATGGAACTTAATTGGAGTTATTCCAGGCTTTCTCTGTGGCCTTAGGTAGGGCTACTAGGTGGCCAGTCCTCAGCCTGAACTTTGATCACTATAGACGAGGGTCCAGAGCTCTCAGTGTAAATCTGCAGTCATATGAATTACCCGTAAAAAAAGAGGAATATATATATCAAATAGAAAAAAAAGTGAAATAACAATTTAACATGGCCATAAGTCAACTCATTTGTTCCTGTTGAGATACTTGACAGAGTCCTTGAAATTAATTGTCATTGTTTTATGGGTGTAGTTACTGTTTTATTTTGTTTTTCACAGAAAGAGTATCTTTGGTTTGACTTAATATTGTGGGATGTTTGTAGGCACGTGGAATGGGAACACGAAAGTAGCCATAAAGACTCTTAAGCCAGGCACAATGTCGCCTGAGTCGTTTCTGGAGGAGGCGCAGATCATGAAGAAGCTGAAGCATGACAAGCTGGTGCAGCTGTATGCGGTGGTGTCTGAGGAGCCCATCTACATCGTCACCGAGTACATGAGTAAAGGTGGGACCTCTCATACCCCACCCCATCTACATCATCACCGAGTCCATGAGTAAAGGTGGGACCTCTCATACCCCACCCCATCTACATCGTCACCAAGTCCATGAGTAAAGGTGGGACCTCTCATACCCCCATATCCCCACCTCATGGTGACTTCTGGGGGCTATTTTCTGGGAAGGAATGGAGCTTTCTGCTTGCTTTTTCCCTAGTTTTGTATAGGTCAAGTATTCCCATCAGAAGGTACCCATTGGGTTCTCATTAAGAACAACACTTATAACACTAACATGGAGCTTGCCCCCGAATCTTTGTGTAGTGTAGTGACTATTGCAGGGTGTACATATCAGGAATATTCCTCTGTGTAATTCAAGCATTCATTTTAATACCAAGGTGATTGATGTGGAAGGCTAGGCTGATCGCTGTAGTTCTGAATCAGTGTCCTAATTAAGAGCAGACACTCGTCTCGGGGCTGTTTAGTCTCCATTTCAATATCCTTTCCCAGCTTCCTCTATAAAGATTAGATGAAGAAATGGCATGCGTATTATTCATCCCCCCCACCCCGTGTGTGTGTGTGTGGGTGTGCACACGTATGCCTTAGCATAATCAAACCAGCATTGCTAGGGATAAAGCCACAGACCGCTTTGTTTGGAAAAACACACAAACACACGAACCAAACAAGCAGCAGCCGTGAAAGGCGTGCCATATGCACAAGAGGCCCTAGTGTGCTGTTTTCTATCTGTTACTTCCTTTTAGAACATCACTGGAATTTTTCCTGGGCACATTGTTTGCCCTTCGTAGCCAGGGTTATTTTGTAAATAGCTTTGTGATTATAGTCTTTTCTTGGTTTAAAGTCTGTAACTAAGACTGGGCAGTGACCCCGGGACTTCACCTGGTACTCATGTCACCTCAGGTATCCTGGTCTGGATCATCCTGGTCTGATTGAGGAGTTCTGGGAGAAGCCTGGGAATTTGCGTTTCCAGAAAGCTCTCTAGTGGTGCTGTTGTTTCCTATCCCAGGGCCATGGTTCTTGGCTGCTCCTCAGAACTGTTTCATTCCTTTGTGCAGGCTGACTGAGGCTTGAGAGAGAAGAGGTACAGGAGGTCCTCATGTGTTCCTCTCTGTGACAGAGAGAAAGATGGAGTTCTATTTCTCCAGCTTTCTCTAAGAAATTTATCTTTAGGAATGAAATAAATGCTACTTATTCTCAAGAACCAAAGCTTGTTTCTTAAGGCAGAATTTTTTTTCCTACCCTAGTTTTTATGTAATTGTTTTCACTGGCAACCTCATTCTGTTCAGTTGTCTTTTACTCATTATTTTAAGGTTTAGAGAGACTTTATTAGCTAAGAGAAGAGAAGAAAGTACTGAGAGCTCCTGCCCATGGGAAAGAGGGAGGAGTAAAGCCCACCCTGTGACCCAAAGTGGGGTCATTTATAGATTCTGAATGTACCTTTTACTTACAATGAAAAGACAAAAATAGCCTCTGTTGGGAGTTTTTGTCTTTCAGAATACACTGAAATGCTTTTATGTTTCATTCATAGGAAGTTTGCTTGACTTCTTAAAAGACGGTGAAGGAAGAGCTCTGAAGTTGCCAAACCTCGTGGATATGGCAGCACAGGTAAGCCCAGGTACCTGGAGTCACTGTGGGCACAATGGCGTGGGTCATGGTGTGTGTGTGTGACCCCTTCTCTGGTTCCCCACAGGTGGCTGCAGGAATGGCTTACATTGAGCGCATGAACTATATCCACAGAGATCTGCGGTCAGCAAACATTCTCGTTGGGAGCGGACTGATCTGCAAGATTGCTGACTTTGGACTGGCTCGGTTAATCGAAGACAATGAGTACACAGCAAGACAAGGTGGGCACTTGAGCGATGGTCACTACTGACCCAGGAGCCTTTGTGAGCAGGAGAATATGGTTCCTCCTTTGCCTTGCTTTCTCAGCAACTCAAAATGTTCCCCTTCTAGCTGGACACTTTCTCTTTGATCTGGTTAGCTTGCCAGCTCTGCAGGTGGGAGGCATGGGCTCCACGCATGGGCGAGGCAGTGGTTTGGTGAGTGGGTGTCCACTGTCTTACTCCTGCCCTCCTGTGACAGCATCTAGGCCCACAGTACTGAGCTTCGGAAAGCTAGGGGATCGGCCAAGTTACAGCTTGTTCCTCGGTCAACCTCCCAGCAGAAAGCGGGTGATGCCCAGTGAGAAGAGTTAACAAGGGAATCTTTCCCAGTGAATGAGGAGGGGCTAAGGGAGAAGAGCAAGGCCAAGGCCTGATACCAAGGGCAGGTGGGGGTGCCAGGAGACAGAGCAGGAAGCACTCCTAGAAGAGAGGCTGTGGAGCTTATCCTCACTCTGCAGCTGGCTGCCAGGCCCTGCCAGACTCCACGGGAAGTCCAAGGTCTGGGAGCCCATGATGAATCCTCATGGACTCAAAGGAGGGAGGGGAAGGGAGAAGAGAAGGTCTGGAGGGTCCAGAAGAGAACCGCACAGGCCCTTGAAAAGCCCGCTTTCTCCTTGCCTCCTTCCCACTCCCTGGAAAGCTTCATAGAAACCAACCTGTAAGTAAATCCACCCCAAACCAGAAGCCAGTCAGTCCACTGGGGCAGCTCTCGGGGTGTCAGTAGGAATGCCCAAGGGTATTTCCTGTCAGCTCTCTGTTCACATAGCAGTCACCAGGAGTGGAACCGCTGGGGAATTTCCAGTTGAATATAGGACTGGGGAAGACGAGCTTTCGTTGGTGGTATGCCAGAGATACTGTCTAAGTGCTAATGATGTGTTGGGGAGGCGCCCCATGCAGCTGACGTTCTACCACGTGACCCTTCTTGTCCTGGTGTGGGCACAGCGTGGAAGCAGATGGCATTGGCACTAGATGTGATTTTGTGGCAGGTGATCTGAGGTCTGTGTTTCCATGGTTGAGCCCTGGCCCTGAGGAAACTGTTCAGCCTGGAGAGAGCAGGCGAAGGTTCTGGAAGCTTCCTTCTGTTTGAGAGAGAAATCTTGATGCCAAGGGAGCTGTGTAGGCTTTGTCGCTCCCCTCTCCTCAGACTTTGCACTCTGTGGACTTAGTGGTTAATAGAGAAGGTGGAGGGGTGCGGGAGGGGAGCAGGGCTGGGCACCGTTGTCACCCGTCACCAGCTTCCCCCCATGCCAGCTGCTGCTCACAGCCCATCACAGGGCCTCCTGAGCCTTAGCCACACAGTTTTCCTGCCTGCTTCCCGATCTTCCCTCCTGCCTCTCTGCCCACTCCCTCCGCCATCTGAACCCTCCTCGTTCCCTTTGTCCACGTTTCCTGGGCTAAGAGTCCATCCTTCCCTCTGAGAACATTCGTTCTTTGTTGTTGTTGTTTTTTTTTTTTTTTTTGCCAAACGCTGGAAAGAGGTAAGTATAGCGAATAATGGACTAGAGGAGGTGGGGGTCAGGGCTGCGGAGGCCAAGAATGCAGCAGTGGGAGGGGGAAGCGGGAATCCACAAGCAGATGGCAGTCCAGCGTCTGAACAGCAGCTGGCCTTATTGCACATGCGCGCTCAGGCTCTGCTCACTGCCTCTCCCCCAGACCACCAAGGAAAGAACAGAGAGGAAAAGGGAAGTGGATTAGTTAGAAGTCCCCTTTCCCCTTCATTTTATGGAAAAGCTTTTAGTGGCACCCCTCTAATTTGAATGTGTTGGGGGGGGGACTGTGGAGACTGGTTTTGTAGCCCCGGAGAAGCCAGCTGTTTCTGAAATCCCTCCCCAGGGTCTGTGCTGCCCGGCCCAGCCTGTGTTTGCTGGTGTTCTCTGCAGATGGCATGTGTGCTGCATGCACAAGTTTCTGCCAGGACTAATCAGCTCCTCCAGACAGCTGGTCCATGTGCCTAGTAATATTTGCAAGTCAGGTTTCATGTCACCCGCAGGCCACAGCCTAGCCGCATCTTGATTACAGGCAGTGCACCAAACACGGATATTTTAGGACCATGAATGACAATTGTTTGCAAAACAGTTGTGAGTTTGCCATTTCAGGGCACACTGAAATAACTGTCACCTCCCTGGGCCACAAGGTATGATACCATAGGCATGGGCACAGTTGGGATTTGGAACTCAGGAACACTGTCTTTCCATCTTTTCTGTGTTCCTTGAATCCTACAGCCCAAACCTCACCTCCTGCCTACCCAGGGCTGCTAGGAGAAGCCCTGTGTCAGGAGGAGGTCAGAGACCAGGCCCAGTACCTCCACTGATGGCAGTCAGCATTCTAGAACAACTAGAAATCATTTTCTGTTACCTGGACATCTCACCCAATCAGAGCAGATAGCTCTTCAGTCGTAAGCTCTTTCCTAAATTCTGTTCACTTAGAGACTCGTGATAACCCAGCGTCAGGTGTTTGAATGACTTTGCTAAAGGTACTGACATAAAGACACCAGGCCAGAAAAAAAGGTGTGTACCTGTAGTTCCAGCTTCCCTGAAGGCTAAAGAGTTGAGCCCAACACTCCAAGACCAGTTTGGGCAACATAGCAAGACTTCAACTTCAGAGAAAGATGGGGGACGAGAAGAGGAGGAGGGAGGAAGGGAGGGAGAGACCCACACAAGGGCCATCACGCAAGCATTGAAGCCAGGCAGAGCAGTTTGCCAAGCCAGCTGTACCAGCTGCTGACCTGGGCTTTAGGCAGCGTGCTCAGATTGCATTACTGTAAGTGGAAATGTCTATTACCTACTAGGAATTTGTGCGAGGATGAAGTGAAAGGCACAGGAAATGTTCACCCCAGCCAGCCATAGAGTGGCTGAGTGAATGTGGGTACTCCTGTGTTGAGTTACTGGTGAGTAAATAAATGAATGGATGGATTGCAGATACAGTGGGAAGCTGAGACACACCTCGGGAAAGAGACAAGGGAGCAAAGGTCATTCCCTAAAAAAGAGTCATGGTCATGGGTTAATGACATTAGCAATAGCAGCAGTGAGCATATTGGAAAGATTTTTCCTTCAGAGAACGAGCTTGGAATAGGACTTGTTGAACTTGGGGTGCTTCTCTGAGTCCACCCCCTCCTCCTCTGGGTCCACCCCCTCCTCCCCCTCTCCCT
>PVHP010044264.1:0-14200 GCA_004024765.1 Zapus hudsonius
ATGGAGTCTCCCCTCGAATCCGTAAGCCAAATAAACCCATTCCTTCACAAGCCGCCTTTGGGTTCTTTCTGCGCAGCAACCAGAATGATGACCGCAACAGACTGTGACTATGGTTAGCCTCAGCCAAACAATCTTTGCTAAATAATTATTCAGGGGTCGAGTTCTCCCCATCTCTCAGAAGTCACACACCAGGCAAACTCAAAGCAAAGTCAGAGGTCACCTAAGCCCAGTATAGCTGGCCTTCATGCTTCAAATTCTCCTGGCTGAGCCTCACATAGTCATAGGCTCTTTGGGATCACAGGTGCGTGTGCCATTTTGCTGGTGACTTTATGTGGGGCATTGAATCTGGACCAGCCGACTTTGTGAGCAGGCACCTTTAACCACTGAGTCATCTCCCAGTATTCATTCATTTATTTTTGAGTTAGGGTCACACTGGGTAGCCCAAGCTGGCATCAAACTTGAGGTCTTCTATATGTGCCTCTTGAGTGCATCAAGTCTACATCTTCAAACAAGCACACGGATGTGTACACAGACCACGTGGTACTCAACAAGACAACACTAATGAATAAAGCCAAGTCTTTGGAATTTCCAGTATTTTCCTCCATGTTCCCTCGCACAGTTAATCTCTTCCATGTAGCATGTCAGATACGTGAGGAATTCCTACAGCTATACCAAAAGACTCCATGACTTCAGACAACCATCAGTGTTGGAGAAAAAGGCCTGACACCTGACAGCTAAATACTCAAGGTCGCACTTACAATATTACAGCAGTTACATAATAACAAGCCCTGGCGTTTGTAAGAAAAGAAAAGGTATTAACAACCTCACTATGTAGAGGAATGTATCGTTTATGGGTTGATTTTGTTGCTGCTGTTTTCTTTGTTTTTAACACAGGTCACAAGACAAAATTGACTCAATGAAAACACCACAATACTTTGTTGGTTTTGCACAGCCCCAAATGACCACCAGGTGGCAGTATCAACTTAAAAACAATAGCGCCATGGAGCGTCCTGAAAGCTTCAGAATGCAGCCCAGCCCTGAGTTCCCAATCATTCTGCTTTCTCTAATTTGCTGTCCTCCGCTGTAATCGCCAAGAATAGTTCTGTTTTGTTGTTTGTATTTTTGTCGTCGTTTGTTTAATTTTGTTTTGTGTTTGTTTTTCCTGAGACAGAGTCTCTTCTGTAGCCCAGACTGAGATTACAGGTGTGAGTCACCACACTGGGTAATAAAAATGTCTTAGTTTATGTCTAAAAGGAGACTCGGGGCTAGGAAGATGGCTCAGTGGCTAAAGGTACTTTCTTGCAAAGCCTAACAGCCAGGGATTGGATTCCCCAGTACCCACATAAAGCCAGATGCACAGAGCATGCATGCATCTCGAGATTGTTACACTGGCAAAAGGCCCTGGGGAGCCTATTTCTTCTCCCTTCCTCCTCCTCATCCCCTTCTTCTCACTCTCTGTTTTTCCCCTCACAAATAAATAGAGATATTTTTAAAAATGGTTTAACTTTAAAATAACCTTGATGCAATAAAAATTATTTTTTTTTCCTTAAATAAAGAAGACTCCAAGCAGCAGCCCTTGGCAGAATTGGGTCAGTAGCAATGTGTTTACCAACTGTAGTGCTTACTTTTGTGGGACAGTCGCTCCTCAGGTTCCCAGAACCCCCATCCTTTTTAATAATGAGATTTTTAGAATCTGACACACAGTTCATGGCCTGCAAAGTCATGACAATGGCAGACCCCTGCTAAATAAAACACCCTTTTCTTAAACACAGGATGAGACCACATTTCCACATTCGGTCAGCTCTTCTGGGCTCTCCTATATCTATCTGTACCCAAGTTATTCCTCAATCTACTTCTGTCTATAATGGTTTTCCTCTTGGCACTTCCTTTGTTGAAAGCTTTTTTTTTTTTCATTGCTCATTCTTGAAGACAAGAAGAATGATGTCACCTCCTCCTTCCTCAATGACACCAAGCTAAAGTGCATTTTGTCTCCTGTGTCCTCTCTGGGCACACATCACCTCTGCGGCTTACATAGTTCTTGTCTTTCTGCTCCATGCTGTAGCTATCTGCCATAGGCCCAGCTCTTCTTAAATCCTTTGATCTCTCTTGAGGGAAGCAAAGAAGCCCACTGCCACTTCAAGTATATACAGTGCTATCTAAACAGTGTCCTCCTCGAGCTGTTAATTTCTTCCAAGTAAAATCTATCCCAGAACCACCTTCAGGTGGACTAATGAGAGACAGGAGGGTTTAGAAAAAGTCTAGACCACCACTAAAAGCAGAAGAAGAAGAAGAAGAAGAAGAAGAAGAAGAAGAAGAAGAAGAAGAAGAAGAAGAAGAAGAAGAAGAAGAAGAAGAAGAAGAAGAAGAAATAATTGATATAAATATATGAAAAAAATAATAAAACAAAGCAAAGTACACCTTTGTCCCCTAGAAATACTGAGTGGCCAGACCTTGAGGTTCAGACAGCCTGGGAGCATATTTCCCCATCCTTAACAAACTGGGTGGTCCTGAGCATGTCAATTCACTTGGAACAAATAAACAGCGCCATCTAATTCAGAGGGACTTTTGTACACTTGTTACTGGAATAGCATCTGACAGGAGATCTCTCTTGACAGATTTCCAAGGGCACAATTCATTGCTGAGGCTCCAAACAGACACCCCAAAGTATGGTTCTCTGAGAACTTTGATCATAGGGCCCTGTCTTCTTGCCGGCCTGACAGACTTCTTGGAAAACAATTCCCAGGAATCGGAAGGAAGCCACAAAGCCTCGAAGACTTTTTCTTCCCTACAGACTCGTTCCAGAGGTCTTACCCAACTCCAGAAAACAGGAAAGCTACACGGAGGGCCAAGAGCAGTCAGCTAACAGACCTGGTTGGGTTTCCCCAGCTGGTTTATTACCATTGGATCCCACACTTTCCTCCAGCTATGATTCTACGTAGATGTCCATTTCTTTATCAAATCCAAGCATAAAGATAGCTTTCAACCTTCATTTCTGAACATCTCGTGTCACGTACAACTTTTGTTAAACAAATGCGTCTGCCTCTCTTGTCTTTCATTGGAGGAGCATCCATTGTCATCCCAATGGTGAGTGAGGAGAAGCATCCAGCTTTCTGTTCCTACAATGGTTTGCTGAGTGCAATAGGCCACCTGCACCTGAGGCACCACTTTTCAGGGTGTCAGTTACCCATGTCCACTAGGGTTTGAAAACATTAAATGGAAAATCCATCCTCTAAATCACACACCCTTACCTAGAGCAGGACCGGCCAGGACAAGGAGCATCTATCTCTCTGGGTACCTTAGCTTCCCCAGTCGTCAATGCCATTTGCCGTCTGACTGGGTAATGCGGTACTGGTGACCAGGTAACTCGTATTTTATTTAATGGCACAAAGCACAAGAGTATGATTTGAAAGAGACACCGAGTCACACACACACAGAGAGAAAAAAGGTAAGATGAACTCTCATCCCGTTGAGAGCACTCCAGGGCATACATAGGGTAAGAGCATACATAGGCTTCAGTACTATCACTGTGTTTCACAAATGCTTCACAAACTCTAGCACAGAGTTTACCAATAGGTCTTCCTATTTATTTCATATAATTGGAAAATTATACCCTGTAATCCCAACATTGGGGAAGCAGAGATGGCTCACTGGTTAGTTCAGTCTAGCGTAACTGATGAGCTCTGGGTCAAAGAGAGGCCCTGTCTCCAAAAGCAGTGGATGGTGTACCTGGGGAGACACCCAAGGTTGTCCTCTGGTCTACCTACACACACACACACACACACACACACACACACACACACACACATCTGAACACACGTGCATTCACACACATACAAACATGCATGCACTATACACTATACACACATACACACATACAAAGAAAAGATAAATGTTCCCTTTGGTGGTTTGGGTCAGATGTCCCCCATAAACTCATGTGTTGTAAGTGCTTGAATCTCAGCTGATAGCAATTTGGGAGGTGGAGCCTTGCTGGAGGAGGAGCCTTGCTGGTGGAGGTGGAGCCTTGCTGGAGGAGGTGGGGCCTTGCTGGAGGAGGTGGGGCCTTGCTGGAGGAGGTGGGGCCTTGCTGGAGGAGGTGGAGCCTTGCTGGAGGAGGTGGGGCCTTGCTGGAGGAGGTGTGTTGCCAGGGGTGGACCTTGAGGTTCATTAGTCCCTAGCTTGCCAGTGTGAGTTCAGCTCACTCTCCTGCTGCTGTTTTCCACCTGCTGTGGCAGAGGTGATATCCAGCCTCTGCTCATGCCATGCTGTCCCCTGCCGTCATGGAGCTTCCCCTCTAGACAATAAGCCAAAATAAAATGCTTTCTTCCCTCCCATCATCTGCTTTGGGTCAGGTTCTTTGTTCCAGCAATGAGAAGGTAACTATAATACTCATTGGGTCATTGAATAGAAGGCTTTTAATTTATTTTGAAATAATTTTACACTTGTGATTATGTAGTACCCACTTTTCCCTAGTGTTTCAGCTCACATAATGGAGAGCAATTGTGAGAACAGGATTGCATTGGTATAAAATGATTCACTACAGCTATAGACTGAGCTCAATCTCACCAGTATTCTTAGGGAATTTTTTTTCTGGTCCAGGATCCAGTTCAGGACCCATAATGTACTTCGAAATCATGCCTTCATTATCCTCTCAGTCTGTGGTACTGTAGAAAGCCCTGACCTCTAATTTTCAACATGTCCGTGTTTTTTCCATTTGTCCCTGTGATGTTAAGGAGCATCTTGAAGGATGACACTTTGAGATGAAGTAAACACTCCTTGTGATACTTTCACCATCACGACCAGTGTCCAGATGCTCATCTACCACAGTGACTACTCACATTCACCAAGGACAATCTATTCCTCTAATTCTTCTACACCCAGCTATCAAATTCTGCTGGAAGAAGGACCTGTATCAGGGCTGGAGAGATGGCTTAGTGGTTAAGTGCACGTCCTTAGCAGGCAGGAGAGCTTGATGGGGCCTGAGATTCCCCATTCCCAGTTCAAATCCCCAGGACCCACGTAAATATCTGGGCACGGCCATGCACATCTGTAACCATAGTCGTGTGGGGGAGTGGAGGATAGAGAATGGCTGGGACTGGTGAACAGAAAGATCTGGTATCAGTGAGACTGTGTCCCAAGGAAGACCATGCAGTTAAGTGATGGATGAGGACACCTGATGTTCTCCTCAGGTGAGCCCACTGGACACCGTAGGTGAAGACACTGGTCTTCACTTCAGCACAGACACATATATACCACACACACACAATAAGTTAATAAATAATAAACTAATTAAAGAAGGACCTGTTTATTCTCTTCCATTTTTTGAGGTAGGATTAGAGGTTTTATGAAAAACAAATAAAAACAGACCTTTATAATAGTGCCTAGCACATAGTGGAGGCTTAATAAGTGCATCATCTTTAATAAGAAGAAGAGGAAGGGGAGGAAGGCATCCATGGAAGTAATTAGCTAATAAGACATTTTCCTGGGAAGGAATGATTAAATCACTAGGCATACAACTCAGTGATGGAGTGTTTGCCTAGCATGTGAGGCCCTAAGTTCAATTTCAAGTCCCACTGCTGGAAATGTTTTAAAAAGGTTAAAATTATTTTTTTAAGAAGGAGTGAGTAAATCTAAAATGTTGATTGATCCTGCTGAGTTATGCTGGTACTGTGTTAGTTTGCTCAGGCCGCCATGACAAAAGACCACCGTGTAGGTGACTTGAAAAACAGTAGTTTATTTCCTCACAGCCCAAGGTCAGAGGTGGGTTTGGCTTCTCCTGAGGCCTCTCTTCTTGGCTTGCAATGGCAGCCTTCTTCGTGTCCTCACATGGTCTTTCCTCTGTATAGCTAATTTCCTTCCTTTATGAATCAGACTGCATTTTAACCAGCACTTTAAAGGCGCTATCACCAAGTCCAGTCACAGCTTTGACTTACAGATTCAAGTGGGGAGGGAGACACAATTCACCCACATCGACCTATTTCTTCTGAGAACCCTTGTGCAAAATCACTGGACAATTATAAAGAAACAGCACACTGCATGCACATCCCATCCACATTGCTTAAGCATTCCCTCCCTCATTATTAGGAATTCCACTCTCATTTGGCAGCTGTTCCCGAACACTGGAAGGCCTCCATCAGCCTCTGTTATCAGACTGTCCCAGTGTCTGTCACCCACGGTGAGTTTTGCTTGGGGTTCTTTTTGCCTTTATGAGAGGCTCAGGGATTTTCAATCTCTCTCAGGCTATAACCATTACCTTGACCCAAACCCAAGGCATTTCCTTACGTCAGAGAGAAAAGCGGTCTGTGAGTCTGCCAGCCTGTCTGGTTTCCCCATCCAGCAGATGCTTAGCCATGGGCAAGGCCCTGGGCAACACAGCTTCCCAAGGAAGCCATGAGGATGGAGTATCCCATATTGTAAAATTTCCTTTTAGACCAGACCAAACACCAGCGAGGAAACTGGATCCCTCTTCTGCAACACTTATATGAAGATTCAATCAATCAGCTGCCCAATCAATCAGAGATGGGAAAGGGGTGCAGACCTCGCCACGTCTGATCAAGTGTAAAGTGTAAATGCTTTCTGCTGGAGTTTTGTCCATCAGAGGCTGACCGAGGCCAGGGAGAAGCTATGATTCTAGTCTCATCTGTCTTGGAGAAAATGGTAGAACCAGTAACTCTCTCCCCAGAGCTCTTGAGGATTTTATTTGTTTGTGGAGCCAGGATCTCATACCAACACTGTAACTTAAACGGGCTTGGAACTTCTTGTGTAGGTCAGGCTGGCCTCAAACTCATGGCCATCCTCCTGCCTCAGCAGCATTCATGCTGGGATTGTACTCATGAGCCACCAATGAGAGGACTTCTTGTACATGGGAATATGCTGTGTGTGTGTATGGTGTCCATGCATGTGCATATGTGTGTTCATATGAGTGTGGGTGCATGTGCATGCCGTCTGTGTGTGTGTGTGTGTGTGTGTGTGTGATCCAGAGGTTGATGTCAGGTGTCTGCCTTAACAGCTCTCCACCTTATTTATTGAGACAGGTTCTCTCACAGATTTGATCAGTCCAGCTAGACAACTGACCTAAGGATCCACCCATCTCTGCCACCCAAGCACTGGAACTAACAGGCAAGCTGCCACCGTGGCCTGGCATTTACATGGGTACTGAGAACCAAACTCATGGCCTTACACTTGAGTGTCAAACACTTTACTTACCGGGCAATATCTCCAGCCTCCTGAGTATTTCTTAGGGCCCTGGCGTCTTGGTGGTCCACAGCCTCCGTGCTCCAAGTATGTTTGAGTAGAGAATTCCTAACATTTACTTACTTAGAGCGCCCCGTTATTCTACATTCTAACAGGAACAGTTCCTTAAGGATGGTGTTTTAGCCAGGCGCGGTGGCATATGTCCATAATCAGTATTCAGGAGCTAAGGCTGGAGGATTGACAGTTTGAGGCCAGCATTGACTAGAGATCAAAACCCCGTCTCCAAAGGAAACAAAAAGAGAGAGAGTTAAGCCGGGTGTGATAGCACACACCTTTAATCTCAGCACTATGGAGGCTGAGGTAGAAGGATCACCATCAATTCAAGACCAGCCAGACTACAGAGTGAGTTCTGGGTCGGCCTGGACGAGAGTGAGACCCTGCCTCAAGGGAAAAATAAAAGAGGAGTGAAAGTCGCATTTTAAAGACTTTCAGAACTATGAGTACTTAGTGATCCAAACAGGAAATCTTCCAAGGAGGCTCCTCTGCAGGCTGGTAGTTTACTGGGAGGCAAGGCCTCGTCATTCGACATGAACTCCTCCTTCTGGGAGCCAATGCCAGTGGGGGCCAGTCCTGTTTTGATTGGAAAGCACATCTCCATACCCTTTCTTTACTTCTCCTGTCCCTCTCCAAACTGCGTGGAACCTGGCGATAACCTTCTGGATGATTCCCTCCCATTCTGCTCCCCTGTTCTTCCACATGAACCTCTGCCTCTCTCCACCAGCGTTACATTACATGGAGGAGCCAGAGTCTCATACCAGCTCTGTAGCTCAAACTGGCCTGGAGCTTCCTGTGTAGGTCAGGCTGGCCTCCAACTCATGGTAATTCCCCTGCCTCAGCAGCCCACATGCTGGGATTGTACTCATGAGTCACCGATGACAGGCTCTTGAGGATTTCTTATAAAATCTTTCAAATCCCTACTTAGATGTTCCTTGTTTAAGAGATGGGTTCATATCAGCCAGGCGAAGAGGGAATGAATGCACGTGACAGGCTGATGGGGAAGAAGAGAATGCAGCAGGGTTGGCAGGACAACGTCATCATATCTCTGTGTCCTGATGGAAGAGCAGTGCCTATTGGTAGAAGTATATTATGGTCCAGTGAAACCATAGGAGAGAGAAAGAGAGAGAGAGAGAGAGAGAGAGAGAGAGAGAGAGAGAGAGAGAGAGAGAGAGAGAGAGAAACCTGAGAGGGTGCCCAGGGACAGATCTCAAAGTAGAGGAGCATCACAAACAGATTTGCATGTGTGAAAAAAATGCTCAGGCAGAAGAATATGGAATGCATCGGAGAAAAAGTCAGGATACAAGGTAGCCATCTGAGAGGCTAGTACAATAATCAAATTCCTAGGAAGCAAAGGATGAGGAATCAGGATATTATATTAAAAAAATCATCATTCAAAGTGTTGTCCTGGATTCATGTCAATCCTCCAGCCCTTTTTAGTGATGACCTATGAGATAAGTAACATGTTAGAATATAAGCTCAAGGCACTGCTTTCATCAAAAAATTCTCACTTTAGGGGAAATTATCATAAGTTGGCCTGGGGTGGTGAGACATACCTGTGATCCCAGCACTTGGGAGGCTGAGGCAAGAGGGTTGCACAATTTGAACCCAGTTTATGTTATAGAGAATGACTCGTCTCAAAAACTATATATGTATATCCTATGACGTACTGTTATGGCAGTTGAGAGTGATGGCACCTCTCTCGGCCCAGATGGGCTGGACTCAAGGGCTTAAGGTTCTAGAGTCTGTGCAGCATGAAAAAAGAATTAATGAGTGCAGACAGTGAGAGGAAGGAGGGCAAAGTGGGTGTTTTAAAAGAAAACAGCAAAAGAGTTTTGAGAGTGGGTGTGTTTCCTACAAAAAAGAGAGAGGTATGACCCAGTCAGGAACTTGAGCTGGGAATATAAAGGCCTTTGTTCTTCTGAGTAGAGAGAAGCATCTCTTCCCTTTCTAATGTTGCCAGGGAAACAGGAGATGCTGCCCACAGCATAGTGACAGGTTTTTACCTGTGTCTACCTGTACATTTTTAAATCTTTCTTTAGATGTCTCCAGAAAGAAACTGAATCCAGACTGCCTTGGCTTTGACCTTAACCATCTCACTGACTAAGAATCTGCCCATGGCTTGTGTTCTGATTTTCACACTGGCTCACATGTCAGACTGACCACCCATTTTTCATCTTTGTGTCACCAAGAAACTCATTGAAAATAGGTCCTTCATGGTAACCCGTGGAAATGACACCCAGGTTCGACTCTAATGCTTACCTTAGTACTCGTAGACTTTACTGCCTGCTGGCTTTGAGCCCTCTCTCTCCCTAGAATATCTATATCATTTATTTGAAACTCGTTCTTAAAGAAAGCACCTTATTAAAGTCCTGAAAACTCCTCAGTGGCTGCCTCTACCTCCAAAAGACCTGCACATAGGAAGAAAAAAAATGATGATATCAAAACACAAGAGAGGCTGTTTGGAAAGAAAAGGAGTTTAATGGAGGGAGGAATGGGGAGAAAGAAAAGAGAGGGGGTGGGGGGTTATGATTGTGATACATATATATGTATATATGCTATCAATAAATAAAATAATTTAAAAGGTCACAAAAACAAATTCTATACACAAATAACATGAAAACCCAGAGCCCTGAGAAATGGAATCAGAGGAGGGGGAGCAAGAGGAAGTCTGTCTCATCCTTTATGGCTTCCTTAGCCCCAGGCACAGAGAGCAAAGCAAAAGCTACCCCACATCCAGGAGGGAGGCAGGGAGAGAGGGAGGAAGGGAGGGAGGGAGAGAAGGTCTTGCTCAGTAGCCTGGAGAGTACATGTAATGCCCTCTGGGAGGCAGGGGCTGGGCCTGCAGGGGAATCTCCAGGTGAGAAGATGCAGCCTCAGTGTCTGCTGCCCCGGACAGCTCTGACCTAGAGTGGTTGCAATGCCCTCTGGGAGGAGGGGTAGGCCTGGGGGCAGGGGAAGATCTGCAGGCTGTGTTGGTTCCCCATCACCCCATGTTCATCCAGATGTTCTGGACATTTTGTCTGTTAGGGACAGAATTGCTATTGTTTCCTTTTTTTCTATTGTTTTTACCTGTGTCTGCTCAGTCCACATGGCTGCCCCATTTTGCCTGGGAAATTTGGGCTCACAGTCACAGGAGAGAGGGTTCCCTGGTTATCTACAAGGGTTTCAAGGTGCCGGCCTGTGGCTCTTAGCTTTGTTCTTCAGGCTGTATGGGATGGTGTCAAGGAAAGAAGGAAATTCAAGCAGAAAGGGGGAGGTGGCAATCAAGTCCTTTATAAATCAAACTGTTAAAAAAAAAAAAACCTTAGGCCAAGTGAGGTGGTGGCACACTCCTTTAATCTCAGCACTTGGGAAGCTGAGGTAGGAGGATCAGTGTGAGTTCAAGGCCAGCCTGGGCTACTGAGGTCGAGGTTAGCCTGGGCTAGAGTGATGTCCTGCTTTAAACAAGAGCAACAACAAAAATAAATAAATAAATAAATAAATAAACCAGTTGATCTTGGCTTAAGGTCTCTGAAGCCTTATGTGGCACTTTCACCCAGTTAGAAAAGCAAGTGCCAGGGAATGATGCCTGGCCCCATGCCAGCTGTAGGCCTGCACATGTGGTCCAAAGCAGCCATTTTGTTCAAGGGTCTACACCCCAACTTGTTAGCCCTATCAAGAGCAAGCTCTGGCCATTTTGGTCATGTCCCTCATTCAATCTAACCGTGTGTGTGTGTGTGTGTGTGTGTGTGTGTGTGTGTGTGTGTGTGAGAGAGAGAGAGAGAGAGAGAGAGAGAGAGAGAGAGAGAATGAATATGGGATCACCAGGGCTTCCTGCCCCTGCAAACGAATTCCACACACATGCACCACTTTGAGCATCTGGCTTTATTTGGATACTGGGAAATCAAATCCAGGCCAACAGGCTTTCCTACCAAGTGCCTTTTACCATTAAGTCATCTCCCCAGCCCTCAACTGAATTTTTAAATGGGTTTTTTTTTTCAGACTCTGATGGAATAACAATAGTGGATGAAAGAAAAGATGCGATATCCAAGGAGAAAAGAGAAACTTTAAAATAACCCAAGAAAGAGAGGTATTATATAAAATGGGGGAAAAGAGGCAAGATTTGACTGAGGAGTTTAGGGAGAAACTTGGGAAGACAATTAACCTCTGACCCCACCTGGCAACCTCAGGGAGTCCTTCAGAGATGTTAAGGGGCCTGGAGAGCAATGTGGATTCTCTGCCAAGATAGGCTGGGCTTGAGTGGGTATGGCTCTCAAGTTCATGTTGCATGCCAAGAAGAACTAATGATTGTCAACAAGAGCTAAGGAGGGCAAAAGTAGACTTTATTAAGAAAGATGTAGAAAATAAAAAGACTTCAGAGAGTGGGAGAGCTTCTCATAACATAGAAAGATGGGCTTTCTTGGAGGCAGAGATATAAAGGTGGGAAAATCCCACAGTATCAGGGCAACCACGCTTAGGATTCCTGCCAGCAATCAAAGGAGAGAAAGAGGGGGAAAGAAAAGAATAGGTAATTTTGTTGTGTGAGTTAGAACTCAGAAAAGCAGGCCGACTCAGCAGGGCAGGTTGGAGAGCAGCTGCACCAAGGGAGGGGCTTCTTGGGGGTACAGTACATTCATATAGTTCATAGAGAGAGAACACATGCATTAGCTCATACCCATATCTATATGTCATTCATTAAGGGGATAACCACTCCTCCAACTTTGTGCATGTCTGCAGGTGATGAGGTGAGTGATTGACAGGCTCTACTCAGGACTGGGTTCCTCTGGTGGAGGGAAGCATCTCTTCTCTTTCTAATGATACCAGGGAAACAGGAGGTTTGGTCCTGGGCAGGAGCCATGTGGCAATTTACTACGTGCAAAAGAAGACAAGGCTGTTCCTAATCTCGATTGTAACTGAGTAAAATTATGATGGTTAGAAAACACCGAGCCTCATTCCCCCTTCCTGTAAAACAGTAAAATAATGCCTGTTATAGGGATGCAAGTTCATGACCTAGTACATGATAGGTGTGTGTTAAATGGGCGTGATGGTACATACCTGTAATGACGGCTAAGGCAGGAGACTGGGGAGGTTAAGGCTAGCTTGGCCTATGTTCAAGATGCTTTCTCAAAAGAAGGAAGGAAGGAAGGAAGGAACAAAAAAAGGAAGCAAGTTTCCAAAAAGTGGTATATCATAAAAATTTATATATATATTCTGGGGCTGCAGAGCTTGCTCAGTGGTTAAGGCGCTCTCCTGGAAAGCAGAAGGACCTAAGTTTGATGCCCAATACCCATGAAAAGCCAGATGTGCAAGGTGGCACATGAGTCTGGTGTACCTATTCCCTCCCTCTCTCTTTCTCTTTCTTAGTCACTTAAATTAGTTAATTAAAAAAATATCTGTGGCTGAAGATATGGCTTAGCCATTAAGGCGCTTGCCTACAAAACTTAATGGCCTGGGCTGGAGAGACGGCTCAGCAGTTAAGGCACTTGCCTCCAGTGCCTAAGACCCTGGGTTCAATGCCCCAGTACCCACATAAACCAGACCCCGCCTCTCTCCCTCTCCCTCTCTCTCTGCTTGAAAATGAATAAAATAAAATAACTTAATGACCTGAGTTTGATTCCTCAGTAACCACATAAAGCCAGAAGCATAAAGGTGTGCACACATCTGCAGTTCGTTTGCAGTGGCCCTGGTGCACCCATTCTCTCTGTCTCTCTCTGAGTCTGTCTGTCTGTCTGTCTGTCTCTCTCTCTCTTTCTCTCTTTCTACTTGCAAATAAATAAATATTTTTAAAATATTCTGGACATCATTGAAAAGTAAGCAAAAGGTAAAAAGTTCAGTAAGAAAAAGTGAGAGAAACCTGCTAGAAATGTATCGATATTAATTTTTCTGTAACATCCAGCTGTAAGAAGATAGTAAACCACACAGCTGAAGTGTCCCCAGTGGAGCTGGGCTCCGCATTTCCTACCACATCTTCCTTTTCCAGACTTTCCAAACTTTCTTCCTACCTGTAGCCTTCAGTCCCATCCTCTATGGCCCAGCTTTGAGTCATCACGACCAAGGGTCAGCCTATAACCTTGGCTCCTAATGACTGCTCAGCTCTGGTGTCCATGTGGGTCCTATAGAGGTTGTAAGTGACACTACATACCTGTTTGAGTGTGTAGGTGTGCAGAGTAAGCCGTACTGGGGTCCATTACCTGACCTGACTGTCCTTTCTAATCAGCACTACAGAGATTCCTAGACTTTCAGTCATGGGAGCACCAAGGTAATGCTTGGAACCAGATGCACTCGAGACCATACCAGCAGCCCCTTGCCACCTTATCTGCACAAGCCTTAATTAAGCAACATACCCACAGACTGAGGCTTGTGGAAGGACCACAGAACCCTGAGTGGCACAGTATGGGTTCCGCCTACTGGATTCCATCCCTTACAAGGAGGGGGAAAACGTCAAACATCTCAGACCCCGATGATTCTAGGGAAAATCCCCGTTCCTCAGTGTAATGGGGTTCGGGAGGGTCAGGAGAAGTCCTTAAACTCCAAACTCTGAGTTCCTATCTGTTTTAAAGAATTGGAATCAACAGACTGAGAAGGATAATTTATAGACTATCACATTGACTCAGGGAAGTCGTGGAAACGAGGGAAAGTCAGCAAAGGGAGGAAGGAATGGATACACCCATGTGGTCCCAGAGCCCCTGTAGGAGTTCAGCATGAGCCTGGGGAAAAAATGTGGAAAGGGATTTTCCTAAAAGGCCTTGTGATTTGAAAAACTAAAAGGCCATAAAAAGTAGTAAAAATGGAATAGCCTTTCCCACTTGCGCAGCGGAAAAGATCTCACAGGTGTTGGGATCCTGGAGACTCAGGTGCTGACAAGCAAAGAGCTGGAAAAGGTAGTGTTTCTTGGGCACTTGGTAAGTCTGTATTTATTCGGAGTGGGGGTGTGTCCAGAATATCTACAGCGAGATTGCTGATTGGATTGGGC